>JAQQSW010024318.1:0-10112 GCA_028646575.1 Pseudocheirus occidentalis | reverse complement strand
TGAGATCAATTGGATCCTGATTATGACTTTTGCATTTGAAGCTGAAGCGTTCCTTTGTTACCTGTGGGTAAACCATAGATGCACAGGTAAGAAAGGTCTAAGTAGGGTAGCAGTGTGGTGAAATCATGGGATGTTAATAAAGCTCCAAGTGGGCAGTCCCTAAGTAGCCCAGATCCTGATGGGTCCACTAGTCTTTGTGCAATCCTGACCCCTTCTAGCTGAGTGTAGTCCCAATTTATATTTGACCCTCCACCCCCAACTCTGAACATTCCAGACCTATATACCCCTCAGCCCATGTACTGCCCTGAATTTAGGTTGGGTTCCAGTCTCTGCATAGTTCTGACCCCCTTGTGTCCAAGGGTGTAAGCACCCTTCTGAGTGTTTCCTGACCCTTTTCCCCCCACTATCTTTGCAAAATTGATCCAAACCTGGTCTTCACACAGTCTCGAACCTCAAGTGTGATTGAGTCCACGTGTAGCCCTGAGCTCAGGGGGACTATGGACTTACCTAAAGTGTGGAGCACTGGGATCCTTCTAAGTCTGGTTTAATTCAAATAGAATGTGGTGCATAAGATGTAACTGGAGCACAGGGAGGGGATTAGAGAGGGTTTGGAGGGACCAGGGACTGTGAAGAGGCCAGGAACAGACAGTCCCCGCCCTATTTATCCTAAACCTTAAACCATCTCATGGTTCCTTTTTGGCTTACAGGGTATATTTCTGACTGGACATCCTGGGGTATGTCGATAGTTTCCATTACACTTGGTGTGCTGATGTTAAGGACTGTATCATTATTCTTATTAAAAGCTTTGTCATCGCACCCCACCAGTTCACTGACAAGGTAATTTCATGTGGGATGTGCATTTGACTTAATTACAGGTGATTGTCCCCACAGGCAGCCGATGAGAGACCAAGTTGAGCCTAGAGGACCCATGATCAGTTGGGGCTGGAGCTAGGTTGGTGTAAGAGTTACAAAGGTTTAAAGGGAAGGCAAGAATCACCAAAAAAAGGTCAGTGGGTGGCTTTGTGGCATGGCAAGGGGGAGGAAGACTGTGGACTTGTGGTAGAGGGAGGTAAAAGAAAGGTCCTTTTCCCTCTCTTCTTCCCACTCTCCTTTCCTCCCATTTTCCTTAGGTCCTTTATCCCCTCTCCACCCTGCCATCTCCCTCTTCTCTCCTTCTCTGCTTCCTTCTGGTGTCTCTCTTTTCTATTTTCCCTCTATTCACTTCTCTCTTTCCCCTTCTCTTTCCACTCGCTCTCTCCTTTTCTCTGTGCATCTTCTCAAATAGATGCCTAATCACTGAGCTGAGTTAGCCTCATCCAGTACACAAGTTTGTTCCCCTCCCTTGTCCCTGAGTGAGAAGAAGGAGGAAGATGCCATGTAGAGGTCTCTGAGTTGTGGTGGGAGATAGGGGTGGGGTTGTATGGGAAGTGAAACCCCTTTGTCTTCTATTTCCAGGCTACTGTATTAGGACCACCTTCCTCTGCCAGGCTTCCCAATCCTTGGTTTGCTTAAAGCCTTTGATAGTTAGCTCCATCCCTATCAATCACTCCCTATTTGCATTCCCTCCCTATGGGTCAAATTTTATGGCTCATGGTGGTCAGTCACTCAGTAAATATTTGTTAAACACCTACTATGTGCCAGGCACTCTGCTAAGCCCTGGAGATACAAAGAATGGCAAAATATGATCCTTAACTCTCAGTCTAAGGGGTAGGCAATATGCAAACCATTGTATACAAACAAGTGATATACAAGATAAATTGGAGATAATCAGCACAGGAAAGTAACTAGAATTAAGGGGGAGGAAGAATATGTTTTCCTAAAAGGTGCACTTTTAGCTCTCAGTTCTTTCCCAGGTCATCACCCCTACACTAGCTCCACTCCTCCCTTCCCTATTCCATCCCCTATTTCCTATGGAAAACCAGTTCAACTCTCCTCTTTTGTCTTTTCCTGAGTCCCTTGTCCCCTTGCTGTTCTGCCTAACTTGCCTTGTAAAGCCTCAGCTTTGGGTCACTCCCACCAATCTTGTGTCTTTGCCCCTACACACCTGCAGCTGACAGAAGATGGAGAAAATCACAAAGCCGTGCTGACTGGCTCCACTATAAATTTGTTACGTCGCTCAACTCAGACTCTCACTGCTCCAAGGCAGTCCTTTGAAACTTCTCTAATTATTTCACTATCCTATTCACCAGGGTGACTTGTTCCAGAAATTTTTTATATCCCTTCACAATACTTCACAATCCCTTCACAACTTTCCCATGACTAGACCACTCCAATCCTCTCACCCAAGAACCTAGCCTCATATTTAACTAAAATTTTGAGACATCTCTTTTAAAAAAAATTACTAAGAGATCTCTCTTCTCCCCTCTTCTACATCTTACATCCCTCAGATGCTCCATTCACTGTCTCTTCCTTGTCTCACACAAGTGGATCTGATAGCTGGACTGCTAGTGGATCTCCCTGCCTCAGTCTTACCATACCTCTCTAGAACATAAAAGCCACCAGATTCAATAAATTCTAGTGGCTCCCTGTTACCTCCATTATCAAACATGCAATCTTCTGTTTAGCTTTGCAAGACCTTCCTAATTTGACCCCTTCCTGCCTTCTCAATCTTCTTATAACATACACCCTTCCATGTACTCTGCAGTCCTCCGATACTGGCCTCCTGGCTGTTCTTTGCACTCTTCACTCCATCTCCTCACACTGTGCATTTCCACTGTCCCTCCCACACTTGGAATTCTCTCTCCTCCCCTTACTCTCCTGCTTCCCCTGACTTTCTTCACATCCTAGCTAAAATCTTCAGACATCACAGTCATCAGTCACCAACAGATAGGTTATGAGGTATGAGACTCAGGAGTTGAGGATGATACTTCACTCTGAGCGACTGTCGTGTTCCCTCTTCCTCCCTAGCACTCCTTCTGTCTGCCTAATTCTGACAACTTTTATGCCCCATGCTTGTGGTTCCTATTTATTTTAGTCACCTCCCCAGCATTACTCAATACCTATGGGGCAGGGGCCCTTTGTCTTCCCCATCCTGGCCAGGTAGCACGCTCCATAATTATTCTTGTTTCTAGGCGACTACATGAATGCTTGGGGCAGTGCTGCATCCAACCACAGATGACTGATCATTGAGGGATTTGCAATGGTAGATGACTGCTGAGCCAGAACAGATGATGCCTCATCACATGTACAAAAAGTAAGCTACTAACTTACTGGACTCTCTCTTCCATTTTAGCCTTGAAGCTTGAGGTCTCTTTAATGTTGCAATAGCAGAATCAGGTTGGGGAAAGGATGATCTTCCCATTTTCCACCCAGCTATTATGTACCTATGATCACGTGGCCACTTCTGACTCCTGTGTATTTGTTCTGTTCTGACTTTGCCAAATAAGTTTCCCCATCTGGATTTGTCAAGCACTGGGTAGGACCTTGTGATTTGAAAGGTCTGAATTTCCTGAGTTCCAGTGAGCAATTGGGTGTTAAAAGGAAACGTTTCTGCATTAGAGAAGATGCCACCAGAAAGATGTCTGACCCAAGCTTGGCATTTGATCTGACAATGTCGGAGGTGAAATGTAGTCTCTGCTTAAAGAACGGTAAACTGCTTTATAGAACCGCTAGGTGGCGCAGTGGGTAGCGTACTGACTGAAGTTAAGAGGAATCATCTGTGTTGAAATCTGGCCTCAGACACTTTACTAGCTGTGTGACCCTAAGTCACTTAACCCTCTTTGCCTCAGTTTCTCAGCCTTAAAATGAACTGGAGAAGGAAATACTCCAGCACCTCTGGAAAGAAATCCCCAAATGGGGTCACAAAAGTCGAATAAAACTGAAAAAACTGAACAACAAAAGCAAAAACTGCCTTATGCTTTGATATAGTTAATATTAGCCTCAAGCCCGTTGTGTGGATAAGGAGAAGCTACTCATGCCTGTTCTAGTCACATTGTTAAAGCATATTATGCATTAAACCCCAGTTGCCTTGCCTTCCTCCAAAAAATATATATAAAAAGCAAAAAATAAAAAAAATTTTAAAAAGCAAAAATAAAGCATAGTATGATTTGTCTCAATTTAGTATTCATTTTTGTGAGTAGGAATAAACTGTGTGTCCCATTATTGATTCATATTGTACTTTAAATGCCTTTGTTGCTTTCCGCTTTTGGAGGAAACTGATTTTGTAAGTAATAATCTCCTTTTCTTTGGCCATCAGGGTAGGGATATGTTAGGCAATGCATGTGAACCAAAGGAACCCCCTTTTACCAGAGGCCGGGCTGCACAGAACCTAACCCAAGTCAACCACATGCTTAGCATAGGACAGTACTAAGGGTCAGTGCCCCAGCACCTGTGGCTTCAGTCAGTAGTACTTCTGGGTTATACCTAGCATCTTTCTACCTGTGATGTCACAGAAGGGAAACCCAGCACAGTCACCTGGGGGAAAAGAGTCCCATAAACTTCATGACCTTTGACTGCTCAAGCAGCTACCCTCCTATGAATATCCCCACGATTCACTGACTTGGGGGGAAGACTTCAGTGGAGTTTCGTACACCTCGCATAAGAGTCATTGCTGACCTTCTCCCCCACCATCCTTCCTTCTATGGTGACCCAGAACACCTCATCTCATCCTGACAGCTCTGGTTTTACCCATCTCTTGATGCATCTGTTTGGCCATTCTCTGGCCCATTCACGTTTCATTTTAGGTCTCAGTCTGTCCTTTGTAAGTGTGATAGGACCAGCAACTTCCTGAGGCAACTTTCCCAAATTCCTGGCCTAGCTTCCTCCCCTCCAGAAATCCTGTTTGGCCCAGCTTCCCTGATATAGCTTCCCGGTCTTGGGTCACAAAAGGTCCCAGCCATGTGTAGTCAGCACCTCTCAGACATGGTGGGTACCCGAGACCACCATATCCTGGCAACTGATGGACCAGAAAAATTTCCAAAGGAGACAAAGGGGACTGTGTCCTGAGGAGCCAAGTGCCTCTGTACCCTTACTGCCTATCTTTGCTGTGCTAGGGCAAATGTTTTTAAATGTGCAGTGTTAAATATTCGGTAACTCACAAGTGCCCTATTTTGTCCCAACATTGAACCTGAAACTGAGAAGGTTAGTAGACTTGTGTTAGAGTTGTGCCTCTAAGAGTAAGACATTAATATGCAGTAATAAAAAAAAAATCTAAGGAGGGGGTGGAGCCAACATAGCAGAGTAAAAGCAGGAACTTACTTGAGCTTGTGCCCCAATCACCTCCAATCCCTGTAAAAAAAAATGACCCTAAAGAAATTTTAGTACTATAGAACCCACAAAATGACAGAGCGAAACAAATATCCCACTGCAGGCAGCCTGGTAGGCCAACAGAAGGGTCTGTTGCACTGGGCTGGGAGTGGAGCACAGTCTCACGTTGGCCATGATGGCACAGACCAGTGGCAAAGACCAGCCAGAGATGATGTCAGCAGACTGAATCACTGACAGCTGTGCCAGTTTCCAGACTTCTCAACCCATGAACACCAAAGAGAAAGTAAAAGGTCAATGGGGAAACTCTGTTGGACATGGGTGGGAGAAGAGTGTAGTCCAGTCCCTGCCCCTTAGGTGGCAAGGTGGTGGTGACTGCAGCTGTTGTGGAGGCAGCTGCTTTCTAAGCTCCAGGCCCACAGATGGTGGGGGGACCAAGCAGCTGATCAGAGAGTAAATAAAGAAATCCCTTTGCTGGTGCTGAGGCAGGATTCTTTTGCTTTGCCCTCCATGGATCTGGGTCACAGTCTTGGGTGGTGGTCCTGGGGTGAGGAGCTCTGCTGAAACACAGCTTGTAGAAGTGGTGAAGAGGGTGTCCTCCTCACAGTTCTGAAGAAGGTGCCTAGAAGAAGCTCTGACAACAGCTGCACAAAATGCCAGAAATTTGGGACACAGCACACTTCACTCTGGAAGCAGATTTTTACCTTGGCAAAGAGGTCAAAAGTCAAGTCATTGGTTGGCAAAATGAGCAAATAGAGGAAAAGAAATCAAACAACAGAATGATTCTTTGGTGAAAAAGAAGATCAAAACATAGAATCAGAAGAAAACAATAAAGTCAAAACTGCGGAATAAAAAGCTTCCAAGAAAAATATGAACTGTTTACAGGCCATGGAAGAGCTCAAAAAGGATTTTGAAAATCAAGTAAGAGAAGTAGAGGAAAAATTGAGAAGAGAAATGGGAGTGATGCAGGAAAATCATGAAAATGAAGTCAGCTTGCTAAAGGAGACCCCCCAAATAGTGAAGAAAATTAACACCCTAAAAACAGACAATCTCAAATGGCAAAAGATGTCCAAAAAGCCAATGAGGAGAATGCCTTATTAAGAAGAATTGGGGGTGGCTACGTGGAGCAGTGAATAGAGCACCTGCTCAGAAGTCAGGAGGACTTGAGTTCAAATCTGACCTCAGACACTTAACACAAAACTAGCTGTATGACCTTGGGTGAATCACTTAACCCCAATTGTCCTACCTTCCCCCTCTTCAAAAAAACAAAAACCAAAAACCAAAACATAAAAAGAAGACCTGACCAGATGGAAAATAGCCCACTGAAAAAAATAATTCTTCAAAATTAGATTGAAGGAAAGGGAAGCTAATGATTTTATGAGAAATCAAAATATTATAAAATAAATCCAAAAGAAAAATCCAAGAAGCAGTAAGATGTAGTGTCCAGGAGGTCAGTCTTGGACTCAGGAAGTCCTGCCTCTGACACAAGTACCAGCTTGTGACCAGCAAGTCATTCAACTTCTCATTGCCCCAAGCAGCTCTCTAAGGTAACTGCATTAGCAGAGGGAGTTTCTATATCAGTCATTCCCATAACAGATAAATTCATAGCTCCAGCCCAAAATAAAAGAAAGAGTTCACTTGATCCATGAATTGTCTGTCTTAATCTTTTGTGAAATGTGTGCTAAGTTTGGAAAGCGCCATGTTATAATGGAAAGGGTTATATTTGGAACAGGAGTCTAGATTGAATTCTAATCCTCACATTGTCACAATGTTCAGGTGACAATCTCCTAATCCTTTGCTGATTCCACCATCGGAGAGGAAAAATGGCAGAATGGGAAAGAGAACCAAACTACACCATCATGTTTATGGGCAGAACCTGTAGTCTACCCACTTCCCATTTTGGTGGGGTGGCATGGGAAACGAGGTAATGCTGGAGTGGGCATCTCTTCTCCTTTAAGATTCATTCAGTCCATATCTACCACCCAATCTTTTCTGACAGGCATTGTCTGGATACCTTCAGGTCACTCCGCTTCTTTACTTCAGGGCTTCAGTGCTGGGCTCACAGTCTCTCCTCAACTCCTGCCTTCACACTAGGGGAATTCAACATATCCATTGATAGTTCCTTAAACACCCTTAACTCCTAGTTCCTCAACTTATTCATTGCCCATGACCACTTAGTTACTCCTCTACTCCCATTTAAGCCAACCACAAAAAATAAGAATACCCTTGATCTTGCCACATCCACAGATGTACCAATTCTGTGTTGATGAGGTCTAAAATTTCCTTATCTAATCTGAATCTATTATAATTTCACATTTTCTTCTATCTTGCAACCCCAAACTTCATCCACATCATGACCCCCAGACTCTCAGTCCCACAGTCCTCTCCCAGGCAATCACCACATTATTAGTTGTACTCTTCTTCTTTCTTCACCTTGACCTCTTGGAGAACTGGCTTAAGTCTATACTGTAGATGTCTTCTCCTGAGTCCCTTACCCTCTCATTCTCATGTGAATCTTGCTCTTCCATGCCTCAGTTTTGGATCACTCCTACTCTTTCCTTCCTTGTCTTCTACACACTGCTGCTGATTGAAGGTGGATAAAATGATGAAACTGTGCTGACTAGGTTCACTACAACTTTATGCTATATAAACTCAACTGGGCCTTAAGCAAGGCAATCCTTTTACAACTCTCATATCAACTCACTATCCCGCTCTCCACTGTGACTCTTGCAAACCTTTTAGTCCCTCTTCAAACCTCCACTCTTCCCTACCCTCCTGGCTAAGAACCTGAAAAAAAATGAGGTCATTTATGGATAACTCCCCTTTCACTACTGCTTTCCATCTCACATCACTCAGATACCTTCTGCTCTATCTCCATGCTTTCGCTTGCAAAGGCAAACATCTCTAGATGCACAAGTGATCTCATTCTAGTTCAGCAGATTGCTCCTTTCTATTATTCACACTCTTTTGTTTATCTTCAAACTCACTCTGTCTACTGGTTTCTTCCTTACTTCCTACCAATACCCATCTTCAAAAACCATTTACTTGACTCATGCATTCTGTCTATCTCTTCTTTTGTGGCTAAACTTCTTGAGAAGGTGGGGTCCATTGTGCATGGTCCTGACCATGGCTTGCCACTGGACACTGAGACCCTGGAGGAGAGAGTGAGGGTGATGACTTTGCACAGCCTTGCCTCATTTAAATCCAATTCACTTGCAAGTCAAGACATCATCCTCCTGACATCACTTGAACTCCTTGAGGAAGGTGAATGAACAGCAATCTGAGTAGTTGTAGCTGTCCCCCTGGGGACCCAACTGAGCACTACTAATTGGGCAATGATGCTATTATCTCCCTCCTCTTCCTTTTCTTTCTCCTCCCCCTTCTTCTCTTCTTTCTTTGTCCATATGGGGAATCACATCTTTACATGTTGTTCTGGTTGACTTTGATGCAAGTAAGGACATAACCCTTCTGAAGTTACTGGTCCTCAGTTTTTTAAAATTTATTTATTTATCTTTAGTTTTCAGCATTCACTCCAACAAGATTTTAAGTGCCAAACTTACTCCCCATTTCTCCCCTCACCCTATGCCAAGATGGCATGCATTCTAATTATCTCTTTCCCCAATCTTTCTATCACCACCCCCTTCTCTGCTCCCCTTCTCTTCTATTTTCCTGTAGGAAAAAGATGGGTTTCTATTCCCCATTGCCTATTTCACTTATTTCCCAATTGCATATAAAAACAGTTTTTAACATCTATCTTTAAAACTTTGAGTTCCACATTCTCTCCCTTCCTCCCTCCTCAGCTACCCTCATTGAGAAGGCAAGCAATTTTTTTTTATCTTTTAGAATGATATATTTACCAAGGTTGTATACAAAATACAGCCTGTATAAAATACCCCCCCCAATTCTGACACACTCCCCCCCAAAAATATACAAAATCCAGAGGGAAGTGAACTCAACTTTAAAGTTCACATGTGGCAAAAGTCACAAGTCCTTGTTGCTAGAAGTTTTGTTCTCTCATTCATGGATTGCTCAAGAAGTTATCCCCCTAGGCATGGTGTAGTCTCTGCAGAATTCCTGGTAGAGCCATGAGTCCAATGTGTCCTTGCCTCCCAATGATGCAGACACTACTGACAGCTGATCTGGGGATGCCAGTAGAACATTGATGAGGAGGTGGAAAGACCAACATCTTCAAGATTCTTGGAAGCAAGTCCCTCTCTAATCAAGGGAAGAGGGAAGGAGTAATGGTGGACAAAACCAGTATCTCTTTTCTCTCTGAGGGAGGTAGCTTCTCAAAGGGCTAAGTTAGAATTCAGTTTCTCGAATTCTCTTCTTCCTTAATTCCTTTGACAACGTATAGATGACATGGCCAAGTGTCCTCAGGATCCAAACATGATCAGAGGTCTTTTAGCAGTTAGTCTGAGGCCTGTTTGTGATAGACTGAGACACGTTCTGACCCATGTAAGGAATTAAGGCTAAAATGGAATGGTTTTTGACTCCACCTTTATATTTGTATCTTCTTCATTTCGCCTAGTACCTTCTCATGCTTCTTGTGTTTCATTGTCAAATTTTCTGTTCAGCTCTGGTATTTTCAGCAAGAATGCTTGAAAGTCCTCCACCTCATTGAATGACAATATTTTCCCCTGGAACAATATGCTCAATTTTGCTGGGTAGTTGGTTCTTGGTTTTAATCCCAGTTCCCTTAATCTTCGAAATATCGTATTCCAGGCCCTGCGATCCCTCAGTGTAGAAGCTGCCAGATCGTGGGTTATCCTGATAGTGCTTCTGCAGTATTCAAATGGTTTTGTCTTGGAAGCCTGTAGTGTTTTCTCCTTTAACTGGGTATTCTGGAACCTGGAAATAACATTTCTAGGTGTTTTCTTTTGGGGATCTTTTTGAAGAGGTGATCGGTG
>JAQQSW010024317.1:0-10112 GCA_028646575.1 Pseudocheirus occidentalis | reverse complement strand
ATAGTATGGTATGGTATGGTATGGTATGGTATGGTATGGTATGGTATGGTATGGTATGGTATGGTATGGTATGGTATGGTATGGTATGGTATGGTATAGTGTAGTATGGTATGGTATAGTATGGTATGGTATAGTATAGTATGGTATGGTATAGTATAATATGGTATGGTGCAGTATAGTATGGTATGGTATAGTATAGTATAGTATAGTATAGTATAGTATAGTATAGTATAGTATAGTATAGTATAGTATGTTTAAATTAGTGTTTTCCAAACATTTTATAATATATTACATCAAGTTTTAAAAGAAACATTTACCTATATAATGTATTTAAGTTTCCATAATGGTATTTATCTATGTTGGGAAACTTAGAGGGAAAAAAAGGAAATGATGAAAACTATTTTTAATTTATTTTAATTATTTAGAATATGCAAATTTACTATTAAAATTATAAATAATAATGAAATATTAGTTACATCAGGATGCTTCAAATACCTCATTACTTTAAAATATCTTGGATTTGCTTTGGGGGATATTATAATTGGTAAACTCTGCTTCTAAGTTCAATTTCTTTCAAAACATATTTTGAATACAAATGGCTTTCAAAACTTAAAAAGAGACTTCACATGGTTCATTGACCCAAACTGGAAAAAAAAAGTGCTGCCTTGGCTATATTTATTAAATTTTGATACTCGTCTTTCAGTCCCATCTACCCACTGTGAAAAATGTGTTGTTGTTGCTGTTGTTATATGTTTTTTGTAGTTAATAATCAACTTTTAAATATTTGTATTTCCTATTATAAATCAGTTGTTCTTACGATTTAAGTGAAGCACTGTGTTGCATTTTTATGTTAACAATAGTTTTCAAAATCTAATAAAATTCTTCATTTCAATAATCCTTAAATAAGTCAGAAAATTGTTTTCCTTTTTTTGTTAAGTTTGTAGTGCCAGAAAGGAGTAAACAGGTATCCATTAGGAGAGAATGCTTAACAGGTTCAAATACCATAGAAAGATTAAGAAGTATGAGGATTGTGAAAAGGCCATCAGATTTGTCAATTAACATATTACTACTATCTTTTAAGAGAGCTGCTTGATTGAGTGAGAAATCAAGAATACTGAGAGAGTCAAAAAATTAAGAGATGAGAAAGATGGTAGTAGAGAAAGGCCTAGAAGTTGCATAAGTTTGAGAGTGAAAACTATGCAATGAGTTTTGTCATGTATTGTATCCATACTTACTCTTTCTGATCAGAAGAAAAGAAAGACAGGTGAAAGGGTTGTGAGTGCTTGCAGAATTAGTGCGTACTAGATGAGAAACTTCTATCATAATTAATATCCAAAAAAGAATAACTTCAGTGTAAGATAGAGGAGAGTCTGGTAGTGCCGGAATTGGAGAGAAGTTTTGTCTGTGCCTCTCTGATGTATGTTCGAAGGTAAGATTGTAACCACTATGAGGAGAAATCACTGGTGTGGTTTCAAAGAGATAAGCAGTGGGAGAGAGTAAAATGGGGGTATATTGATATAATAGTATTGAAATTTGAAGATTTTGTATTGCTAAGCTGACAGGTATTTAGCACCTAGTTTCAAATTAAGCCTCTGTTAAAGAAACAGAAGGTATGAACCCCTTTGCTGATGTAACAGGAAGGGGATGAAAAGGGAGAAGCAATACTGTATATAAGGAAAAATCCCAGCTGGGAAAGGCAGAACTTCTTGGGATGAGCACCCGAAGGCTAGACTGCTGCTGCTTGACTGGAACTTGCATGGAGAAAATGATTTTGATTTTGAGAATGAAACTGCTAAAGACTTCTGAGGGCCAACTGGAGCTGCTGAGGATTTCTGAGGGTCAGCCAGAGCCAAGTGCCAGCTGGAGCTGCTGAGGCTGCTGAGTATTTCCAAGGGCCAGCTGAAGCTGCTAAAGACTGAGGAAGCATGACTCTGGTGACAGTCTTTTGTACAACTGTTGTTGTGGTTTTGTTAATGAGCATGAATGTTATTGTGGCCTTGTTAAGCCTTGTCTTCTGTATCAACAATGCAGTATTCACAATGCCTACAGTAACTATAAATATGCTGATATGGTTATTAATCACAAAATGTAGTAGGCTCTCTACATGGGAAATATAGCAAGAACATTTATTCAAATAACAGAAAACTGGTATAAAAACCAAAAAAACACAAAGTCAAAGGCCACAAAGTAGTTATGAAGTTGGCACATGTAGTTAATGTAGTAAACACCCACATTCTAAAGCTTTTAAAACAGGACAGGCTATCTCAAACAAAGTTCCTCTTCTCCTCACTCAGGGCAACTGCTCAGCATCCAGGCAACTTGCTCCCAGCAGCTCCCAGCCCCCTTCCCCCACCCAGTTCCCATCCCTAGCAGTCATCAGCAGGAGTCCTTAGCAGAGATTCTGGCTAGCTCAAAAACAGGTGTTCATGCCACAGCCACTGCTAACTGCCTCTGCTTCCAGTCACCACCACATTGACTCTAACATGGCTTAGATTCCTCTTGCCCCAGCCCTTCCTGCTATGTCAAGCAAATTCAAGGTTCATGGAAGATCTTCAAATCCAATAAACATTATATCTTCCAAGGAGCAGAGACTGTGAAGGATTTTAAATGGACTGGACGCTGTGAGCACAGAGATCTGGAAAAGGAGCTGAGAACTGTCTGCCTTTGAACTCAGGTGACGCTTGCTTAGATCATAGTAGCCAAAAGCCGGCCTCAATCAAGCTGAAAAGACCTTTCCATCAATACCAAGTAGTGACTGAAATTGTCATTTACTTGTGACCCAGGGGTAGGTGGATTGTGTATTTCCCACTACCCCCTTAAGAGTGTACTGAGTAGTGACTAATGACTGGATAGTGACTAATTTGTAACTTAGTGTGCCTCATGGGTGGGGGACTTTGAGTATTGTACTTGTAATTGAAATGAAGTCTCAGTGATTGGATAAATGACTGTACTTTATTTAAAACTATGTGACCACTTTGGTGAAAACTATGTGGCCATTTCAGTGATAAGTTATTGTGAATGTTATATTGTTATTTTCAGTGATTAGTTGTAACATTGTGAATGGTGTACCTTGATTTTCTGTGAATGTTTTGCTATGATTTGTTATTGAATACAGTTTGCTATACTATGTAATCAGAACCTTGAAAGCTGTTCACAGCATAAGTCCTCTGGAAAGCTGCTCATGCTTGGCTTTTCAATTGAGGAATACATGAAAAGTGTTATAGTTGCTTTGGAGACAAGATCATAAGTAGCTATAATGGGGAGGGTCAGCCACATCATATCTTGATTACTGAATTACATACTCCTTGGGGTCAGATGATGGCTCCCAGTTTTGTGGCCATTACTTTAAACATATTAAGTTAAAAAGGGGTGAGAGAAAGAGAAGAAAGATAAGAAGAAGAAGGTAACAAAGGAAGGAAGGAAAGAAGGAAAGAAAGTAATAGCTAAGATACTTATAAAAACAGTCTGGAAACAGAAATTTTATAAGGCAGGAAAAAATTTAGCATACAAGAAAAGTGTTGGATAGGGGGAATATTGACTTGAAACTGATTCAGACATAAATTAATGCAAATATAATTGGAGGGTGATCACAGTATCACACAACTGCTTTTACTTCTTTGACCACAAATAAGACAAGAGAGGGACTCAGGCATTTTTATTGCCTCAAATTTCCAATGAAAAAAATGGAAAGTATGGGGATTGAAGAGATAATAATATAAATTATTTCCTTTACAAGAAGTTTAAACCCTGAGTGGCTTGCAGTGAATTGCAGACTGTATATAGTGATTAATTTACCTAGAAAATAACTAAGTTCTTAAATTCATTTTGTGTTTGTATGAAGTTTAAATGAGAGAATGTGAATTTCTTTGTGTGCCTTAAACATTATGTACAGTATGTGTAATATGCAGGTATTGTTACTATTGATGAACTAAAATTTAACTAAAAAGAAAATAACAATAAACATAAACGTTAAATATAAACACTAAAATACTTCTGATACATAGAGCATAATAATAAATGAAATGCTTTATTTAATTATTTTGTTAAAACAACACAACAATCCTAAGAGGTGACTATTAATGTTATGATTAACTTTTTTTATAGATATGAAAACAGCTGATGAAAGTTTAAATCATTTTCTTTTTATCGATTTTATTGAGATCCAAAAGAAAGATTTAATTTCAGATCTTCCTAACTCCAAGTACAGGATTCTATGTATTACCAGAAAAGAAGACAAAAGAAGAAATTCATTTAGCATAACAACAATTATTTAAAGTAAGATAAAAATAATAGCACGTACAAAACAAAAACGAATAAGCAATATCAAAATATAAGCGAATTTCAGGGATGAAAATATGCTGTGGTGGATTGCCTCTGATTAAAATTGAATTTGCAAAGGAAAATAAAATAGTGAACAGTTCAACATAGACAGCTAATCTGTCTAATAAATCAATTTGATATATTTTTCACTCCCAATATGATACTATCTACAATGTCCATTTGGTTATTTCAAACCAATCATTTGATTTGATGGGTAGACATGGTCATGAGGACCAATTTTATACACATATTTGATTATTGAGGAAAATTTTCTTCATGGTGTACAATGGTTTCCTAATTCTTCTCACTTCATTCAGCATCAGTTTGTGTAAAACTTTCCAGGTTTTTCCCATCTACCTGCTTATAATGTCTTATGTTCCAATAGTACTTCATTATATTCAAATGTCACAACTTGTTCAGCCATTCACCAATTATAAATTTCCAATGCTTGGTCACCACAAAAAGAACTGTTATAAATATTTTCATACATGTCAGTCCATTTCTCATTTTTTATGATCTTTTTGGGAATGGGAACTAGACATGGTGTTGCTGGGTCAAAGGATAAGCAAAATTGTATAGCCCTTTTGTCATAGTTCTACATTGCTCTCCAGAATGTTTGGAGAACCTTACACTCTACCAACAACGTATTAACATTTGATTTTCCCACATCTTCTCCAGCATTTTATCATTTACCTGTTTTTTTTTCATGTTAGCCAATCTGAGAGGTGAATTGGTACCTCAGAATTGTTTTGATTTGCATTTCTCTAATCAATAGTTATTTAGATCATTTTAAAATGACTATTGATAGCTTTAAATTCTTCATTTGAAAACTGCCAATTGATATACTTTTACCATTTATCAACTGTGAAATGACTTGTATTCTTATAAATTCTAATCAGTTCTGTATTCATTTTCGAAATGAGGCCTTTATAAGAGACACTGGCTATAAAAATCCATCCCCATATTTCTGTTTCCCTCCTAATCTTGGGTGCATTGGCTTTGTTAGTGGAAATCTTTTAAATTAATGTAATCAAAATGATTCATTTCACATCATAAAGTTCTCTATCTCTTCTTTTGTCATAAATTCCTCTATTCTCCATGGATTTTAAAGGTAAACTATCCATTACTCTCTTAATTTTGTTATACTATCACCTATTATGTCTAAATAACATACCCACTTTGACATTATCTTGGTATACAGTGTGAAATGTTGGCTGTGTCTAGTTTCTGTCGTGCTATTTTCCAGTTTTTTCCAGCAATCTTTGTCAGAGAGTTTCAGTCCCAGAAGCTAGAATCTCTGTGTATATCAAGCAGTATATTGCTATTGTCATTTACTACTGTGTCTTTTTTACCTAACCTATTCCAATGAACTGACATTATTGCTTAGGCAGTACCAAATAGTTTGATCATTGCTGCTTTATAAGAAAGTTTTAGCCACCTTCCCTTCCATTTATTTTTCATTAATTCTATTGATATTCAAGACCTTTGTCCTTCTAGATGATTTTTGTAATATTTTCCTGCATCTAGAAAATAATTTTTGGTAGTTTGATTGGTATGGCACTGAATAAGTAAATTAATGTAGGTAACAATGTGATTTTTATTATATTATTTCAGCCTACCAATGAAAAACTGTTATTTTCTAAATTAATTAGATCTAACTTTATTTGTCTGAAGTGTTTTGTAATTGTGTTGCTATAGTTCTGAATTTGTCTTGGCAAGTAGACTTGGAAATATTTTATATTGTCTACATTCACTTTAAATAAAATTTTGCTTTCTACTTCTTGCTCTTAGCTCTGTTAATAACATATAGAAAGGAACAGAACCCAGACAGAGTTTTCTGTGATAGCGAAAAAAAAGTCTCCTGCTGAAGGCAACCTGGCAGGCAGACAGGAAGGGTCCAACACAGCATGCTGGGAACACAGCCCAGACCCTTGTGAGCCCATGGATTTAGCCCCAGGGCAGCACCAATCAGCATTGGGTAGAGCATACTTCAGGACAGTGGATCAACAGCAGCTGTGGAAATTTCCAGAAATATCAACCCATAAATGCCAAAGACAAAATAAAAAGTCAGTGTGGATCTCTGTTGGAACTTGGGGGGAGGGATGGAGTGCAGTCTGGCCTCTGTCCCCAGAGTGAGAAGCAGTGACCATGCCTCTGCCTTCACATGGCTGCTTCAGAGTTCCTGGTCTGCAGATCACAGTGGGGCGGGGGGGGGGGTAAGGGGAGAGTTTACCATTTAGAGGGTAATCTTTCTTGCTTTGACCTGCCTGGATCTGGACAGTAGTCTTGGCTGGTGGTCCTGAGGTGTGTGACCAGTGAGCCAGTGCTTGTGTAGGCAGCAGGGAGGGCACCCAACTAATAGCTGTGGCAGCTGTGAAAACCCCAGCAATTGGGGAGAAAGTTCTCCTCTCTGGAAGCAAAGTTCTACTGTGGCAAAGAGCTCAAAAGTCAAGTAATTGGGCAGCAACATGAGCAAGTAAAGAAAGCAAAGTAGACACTGCAATCAAGCCCTAGATTAATTTTTAGGAGAAAAAAAGGATCAAAGCATGGAATGGGGGGAAGACAACAAAGTCAGAACTCCTGCACCAAAGGCTTTCAAGAAAAATATGAATTGGTTACAGGCAATGGAGGAGCTCAAGAAGGATTTTGAAAATCAAGTAAGAGAGGTGGAAGAAAAACTGGGAAGAGAAATGATAATGATGCAAGAAAACCATGAAAACATAGTCAACAATCTTACTGAAGAAAATAACACCTTAAAAAATAGATTAACTCAAATGACAAAAGAGACCCAAAAAGCCAATGAGCAGAAGAATGCCTTAAAAAGCAGGATTTGTCAAATGGAAAAAGAATTTCAAAAGCTCACTGAAGAGAATGATTCCTTCAGAAATAAACTGGAGCAAATGGAAGCAAATGACTTTATGAGAAATCAAGACACTATTAAACAGATCCCAACAAATGGAAAAAATAGAAGGCAATGTGAAATATCTTATCAGAAAAAACCACTGACCTGGAAAATAGATGCAGGAGACATCATTTAAAAATTATTGGACATACCAGAAACTATGATAAAAATAAAACATCCCCTAGCAATCATCCTTCAAGAAATTCTTAAGGAAATTTGCCCTGATATTTTAGAACCAGAGGGCAAAATAGATATTGAAAGGATTCACCAATCACCTCTTACAAAATATCCCAAAAAGAAACCTCCTAGTAATATTATCACTAGGTTCTGGAGTTCCTAGAAGAAGGAGAAAATATTACAAGTAGCCAAGAAGAAACAATTTGAATATTGCGGAAACACAACCAGGATAACAAAGGATTTACCAGCTCCTTCATTAGGGGATTGAAGGGCTTGAAACATGATATTCCAGAGGTCAAAGGAGCTATGATTAAAACCAAGAATGACCTACCCAGCAAAAGTAAGTGTAATGTTTCAGGGAAAAATATGGTCATTCAATGAGGTGGAGGATTTTCAAGCATTCTTGATGAAAAAACCAGAGTTGAATAGAAAATTTGACATTCAAATAGAAGAAGCAAGACAACCACGAGAAGGCAAACTGGGAAAAGAAATCATAAGGAACTTTTCAAAGTTGAACTATTTACATGCCTACATGGAAAACTGATAATTGCAATTTATGAAACTTTTCTCAGTATTAGGATAATTGAAGGGAATGCACACACACACACATATGAATATATGTACATATACATATGTATGTCTATATATCAGGGTATATGTGTTTTTTAATACATCTGTGAGTACATGTATAAATGTGTACAGGTATACATAGACAGAAGGTCTATGGTACATGGTCAATTGAATAGGAAGGGATGATATTTAAGGAGTAAAATTGAAAGGTGAAAGAGGAATATAATGAAAGGACATAGGGAGAGACAAAATAGGGTCAATTATCTCATATAAAAGAGGTAAGGGAAAACTGTTCAGAACAGGAAGGCAAAAGGGAATGTGTAAACCTTACTCTCATTGAATTTGGCTTAAGGAAGGAATAATATACATACTCAATTAGGTATCTTATTTTACAGGAAAATAGATGGAAAGAGGATAAGAAGAGGGATGATAGAAAGAAGGGCAGATTGAGGGGGGTATAGTAAGAAGCACACATTTATGAAAAGGGACAGGGTCAAACTACAAAATGGAACAAGTGGGGGTGTGATAGGAGGGAGGCAGATATACTCAGTCTTTCACTATATATCCATTATGGAAATGTTTTGAATAACTATACATGTATAAACTATATTGAATTGCATTATCTTCCCAGTAAGTGTGGGTGACAAGGGAAGAACGGAAAGAATCTGTTATTCAAAGTTTTTAAATCAAATGTTACATGCAACTGGGAAATAAGATGTACAGACTTTGGGGAATGGAGATCCATCTTGCTCTGCTGGAAGGTTGGAGAGGGAATAGAGGAGGATACAGGAGAAAACAGTTTGGAGGAAGGGATAGTCAGTGAAATCACTGGTTTGGGGTGATGGGCAGGGGAAAGATGGGTACAAAATTTGTAACTCAAAATCTTGTGGAAATGAATGTTGTAAAGTTAAAATAAACATAAAATTTAATTTTAAAAATAGTATGTAGAAATGTAAATGATTTACATGAGATTATTTTATATCCTGTAATGGCAAAATATGTTAATTATTTCAAGTAGTTGTTCAATTGATTCTCTAGGGATCTTTAAACATACCATTATAGAACCTTAAAGGAGTGATAGCTTTGTTTCTTCATTACCTGTTCTAGTTCCTTCAATTTATTTTTTCCTCTTTTCTTGTTAAGTAAATATTTCTAGTAGAATATTGAATAAAAGTGATGATAATTGACATTGTTTGTTCTCTGATCTTACTGGAAATGTTTATAGCTTATCCCCATTACTATAATGCTCATGGAACACTTTAAATAGATGTTACTTATCATTCTAAGGAACACTCTATTGATTATTATGCTCTCTAAAGCTTTTTTTAAATAAGTATGTATGCTGTGTTTTGTGAAGAGCTTTTTCTGTGTCTATTGAGATAATCATATTATTTCTGTTAATTATCTTGTTAATATGGTCTGTTATGGTGATAATACTTTTTTTTTGCAAATATTGAAACAGACCTGTATTCCTGATGTAAACCCCACTTATGTGGGGTATAATCCCTGTGATAAATTGTTGTAATCTTTTTCCTAACATTTTATTTAAAATGCTTGTATCTATATTCATTAGAGGAAGTAGTCTATAATTTTCTTTCTCACTTTTGATTTTTCCCAGTTTAGGTATCAGTATCAAATTTGTATTATAAAAAGAATTTGATAAGACTCCTTCTTCATCTGTTTTCCCAAATAGTTTATACAGTACTTGGATTAATTAGTCTTTAAATGTTTGGTAGAATTCACTTGCAAATTGATATGGCTTTGGGGATATTTTGTCAGGGTGAACATTGATAGTCTGTTCAATTTCTTTTTCTTCTGAAAAGAGATTAAGTATTTTATCTCTTCTTCTGTTAACCTGGACAATTTTTAATTTTATAAATATTCAACTCTTTTACTAAGATTTTAAGATTTATTGGCATGCAGTTAGTCAAAATAGCTTCTAATTATTGTTTTAATTTCTTCTTCAATGGTAGTAGATCTACTCTTTTCTTTTTTTTTAAATTTTAATTTATTTTCTTGGTTATACCATTCATTTCCACAAGGTTTTGAGTTACAAATTTTCTCCCCTTTTTGCCCCTACCCCTCAGCCCAGAATATTGATCCCACTGTAAGACCCCTCCCACAATCTGTTCCCTTTTATGCC
>JAQQSW010024316.1:0-10112 GCA_028646575.1 Pseudocheirus occidentalis | reverse complement strand
TTCTTTCAAGTTCTAGTTTGCCCTCTGACTCTAAAATATCAGGGCAATTTTCTTTGAGGATTTCTTGAAGGATGCTTTCTAAGTTATTTTTTTATCATGGATTTCAGGTAGTCCAATAATTTTTAAATTGTCTCTCCTGGATCTATTTTCCAGGTCAGTGGTTTTTTTTCAAGGAGATATTTCACATTGCTTTCTACTTTTTCATTTGTTTGGATCTGTTTAATAGTATCTTGGTTTCTCATAAAGTCATTTGCTTCTATTTGCTCCACTCTAATTCTGAAGGTATTAGTCTCTTCAGAATGCTTTTGAGATTCTTTTTCTGTCCGGCAAATTTGACTTGTTGAGGCATTCTTCTCCCCATTGGCTTTTTGTGCCTCTTTTGCAATTTGAGTTAATCTATTTTTTAAGGCGTTATTTTCTTCAGTCAGGTTGTTGATTCTCTTTTATTTTCTTGCATCATTCTCATTTTTCTTCCCAATTTTTCCTCCACTTCTTTATTTGTTTTTCAAAATTCTCCTTAAGCTGATCTATGGCTTCTAGACAGTCTTCATGTTTCTTGGAAGCTTTTGGTGTGGGAGTTCCCACTGTGTTGTCTTTCTTTTGTTCCATGCTTTGATCCTTTTTGTCCCCTAAAAAGGATACTAGAGTTGGGTTGCTATTCTTACTTTGCTTCCTTTGCCTGCTCATGTTGCCAGTGAAGTACTTGTCTTTTTAGCTCTGTGGAACTCTGCTTCCAGAGGGGAAAGCTTTGTCTCAAATCGCTGGGGTTTTCGCAGCTGCTGGAGGTATTAGGAGGCTGGCGAAGCCCCCACCAGCTTTGGTTCACTCAAAAGGCACCCCAGGACCACCATCCAAGACCACAATTCGGATCCAGGCCGCTCAACGCAAGAGCACTTTGCCTGTGAATGATCGCTTGGCCCCCATGCAGTCTGCAGGCTGGGAGCTCTGAAGCAGCTAAATGGAGGTGGTTGCAGGGCTGCGACTTCTGCTGCTTCTTTGCTGTGGAGGCAGTTGGGCTGGATTGCTTTTCTCCCCCAAATTTAGCTGAGTTCCAGTGACCTTTCACTTAGTCCTTATTTCTTCTGGTTTGATAATTACAGAAACTGCCACAGCTGCCTCTGAATCCACTCTCCTAAAGGCTCCAGCTGCAGCTCGTCCTGGCTGCCCTGGGGCCAAGCTGTGGTTTCCGGCTGTGCTGGTTTCACCTCCTAGCCTGCTATGATGAGCCCCACCTGCTGAGCTGCCTTCAGAGGGAGGTGTATTTTTGTGAGTTTTGGAGTCTTAAAATTTGTTTAGAGTCATATTTCACGGGTATTTGATGTGGCCATGTGAGAGCTGTGGAATTTTCCTGCTTCTATACTATTGTGCTTCCTTGACTGCCCAAAGGGAACCATGACAGCAAACTAAGAACCTCTGGACTATATGATTTCTCAGGTCCCTTTCCAGCCTTAACAGTCCATATGTCCAAAACCCAATTATTGGAAAAGTGGGAGATGGATGACTGGAAGGAAGGAAACAAGCATTTTATTAAAAGTATCTACTGTATGCCAGATACTGTACTAAGTGCTTTGCAATATTATCTCACTTCATTTCATATAATGAGGATGGTAGTAATGAGGCAGAGAATATTGGCTGAAAATGATTAAATTCTCTTAAGAAATTGTTGGTATTTTTAGTTTTATAACACTTTCATTTCTAAGCATAAACCCTAGTCAGAGAGACATCCTTTGTTACAAATTTTAAAAAGGGGTGGCTAGTAGCTATTCTGCAAAATTAATCAACACATCAGCTCAATTAATATTATTTTGGGAAGGAAAGTGTTGACCTACTCTGCCCTATTTCTTTTTCCTGGTGCAACAGACTAAAGTGATTAGCCCAGCACAACACAAAAGAGTGGTTGATGATAAGGAAGATGGAGGCCTTTCTTCATTCCCTGAGGCCAGTGAAAATATCCTCAGTCCTAATAAGCCTTACAGTAATGACTGCTCTGGCTAGCTGAGGTTAAGGTCAGTTACTGCTGTGTGAGCTTCCTTTACAGTGGAGGTTAGTGAATAGGCTAAACCCACTAATCATATGTTCAACGGAAAGATCATGAGTACACGAGTTTCTTTGAGAAAACACAGATTTGTGTCAGTTCTGCCACTTACTAGTGGTATGGCCTTAGGAAAATCATGTAACCTCTGCAGCTGCATCTGTAAAATAAAGGTGATACTACAATTCTCTCAGTGTTATGAAGAAGAGTTTTGCAAAGTATTATGTGTGGGCCTGCTATTCTAGATTTTGACCTAGAAGGGATCTTGGGGGTAAAATAGCATTAGAAGGGTGCGGTACCTGCCAACATTACATACCTAGTAAGGCAGAGATACAGGCTTCAGATTCAGGTCTTTGGACTCTATCCATTGTACTGTGTTGCTATGATTATCTATTACCATAGGTTTATCAAGGAATCATAAAATTATAGGTCCAGAAGGTGCCTTGGAGATCATCTAATCCAAGTCCTTTGTACACAGCTTGTCAGTCACAAACACCTGTGCACACCTGTTCTGGTGACTCACCTGGATGACACATCTTAAAAACAAATAGATTTATATATGTTTTTGGAATTAACCTTTCACTGAATAGTGGCCAAGCACAACAGCCTTCCAAGTAAATGAAAAAAAATGAATCATTGTGCACATATTTTCAAATAAACACCAGAAGCAATTAATCAGACACTAGAATAAAGAAACAGAGAAATGTACCCAGGTGAGAGACTTAATATGAATTCAATGAGGCCCACTCAAGAAGTATGGCATCATGGATGGAAAACCTAGGTTCAACATTTACTATATATGTGATCATGAACTTCTTACCAGGCTTCAATTTACTCATCTATGGATTTCTAATCCATAAATTTAAAAAATCTAGGGATCTTTAATATGTACTATCACAAAGCTATTGTGAGACTCCATGAAATCATGCATATAAAGCAGTTAGCAGACCTTAAAAATGCTACATCAATGTCAGTTATCACTTGTTGTTTAGGAGGTGTAATAGCAAGCAAACAAGTACTTAAGCACCTTGTTTCAGTTGAGACTTGCCCTTGATTATATCAAGCCTTTGTTAAGAAAAAGAACTTGTGAAACCCACAGTGCGAGGAACTTGCTGATGCAACAGGAAGGGGTGGAACAGGGAGGAGTTAATGACCACATATGAGAAGCCCAAGCTGGGAGAGAGCAGAACTGAGAAAGGGAACAGTTGTGGAGGCTGGCACTCTGTTTGTCTGTTCTGTCTCTGCTGATTTTTGTTTGTGATATTTTGTACAGAAGCCCTGGAACCACTGGAAGCCCCAAAAGAGGATTTTTTTTGTTGTCTGTTTACAGAAGTCCGGGAGGAGGGTTTCAGAGGTCCTGGGACTGTACTGATGATGTGGTGAATTCTCAGATCTTGTTGGTAGGTCTGTGTTGATTTCACAGGCAGACAGTGAATTGATGATGGTGCTGGCAATATGCATGAAAGTTACTGTGGCTCTGTTAAGCTTTGTCTTCCCAGAAATAGAAACTGTGAAGGACCAGAGGTGGACTGGACACTGTATGCTTCAATATGGAACTGAATGAGGAACTACATGAGGAGCTAGATGAGGAGCTGAGAGCTGTTTACCTTTGAATCCAGGTGGATTGGGTAGATTCAGGCAGGAGCTGGGCTCATGGAAGAGGAACCATGGAATCTGGTAACCAGCCTCAAGTCAAGATGAAAAGATCTCTCATTAGGTAGTTAGTGCTGACTGAGAAGATCATGATTTACTGTGGCTTGGGATGGGAGAAAACTTTGTACTCTGTATCTTGTACCTCTTAAGGATAATTCGAAACTAATCTCCAATGAAGAAGAAAGAAGATTTTTGTATTTGAGGTGCCAGCCTGACAGAAAGGGAGGTGGTAACGCATGGTGGTGATAGGGGAGTGGGGTAAGGGTGGATGGGACCTCTAGACTGGCCTATGTGGGCTATTGTGAAGTGCTAACAGTGACTTTCAAGAGAGAACATTATGCAATTTGATTTAGAATGGAATGTGAAATGCCTTCTAGACCAAATTCTGATTTTTACTCCCTAGGTGACTGTGGGCCAATCACTTCTGGTCTTCAGTTTATTCAACAGTAAGGTAAGGAGGTTATATAAGTTGATTTTTAGGGTTCTTTCTAGCTCAAATTCTGGGATTCTATCAACATCTCCATCATGAGATTTATTCTACCAGAGTCATGACCAGGAAGGAGAACACTTACTTACACACCTACTCTTACACCATAGAAATAAGTAGTAGAGTAATAATAGATAATATTTCTATAGAAATTAGATAACAGATATAGAAAATAGACAAATATAGAAATCAATAATTGTAAAGCACTTAGCACAATCCCTGGCACATAGTAGGCACTTTAAAAATATTCATTATCAGGCACTAGGTTAAGCACTTTAAATTCTCACAACAACCTTGGGAGGTAGGTGCTATTATTATCCCCATTTCAGAAATGGAGAAACTAAAGCAAACAAACTAAAGCAAAAGACTTGGCCAGGGTCATGTAACTAGTGTTTGGGACCATATTTGAACTCAGGTCTTCCTGCCTCCATGCCCACCACTTTTTCCACTGTACCACCTAGTTTTCAATAAAACCCTCTCAATATAGCATAGCATAGTAGACACAAGAATGCTGGAGGGATAAACCATATGAATCTGATCAAACACTGTAGATTTCATTTAAATTATCTTTTTTAGAAGATCACAGGTTTAGAGATAACTTCCTTACCTTATAGAGGAGGAAAATGAGGCAAAGAGAGACTAAATGGTTTGCTTAAGATCACACAGGTAACCTCAGGGGAAGGAACTGAACCTAGGTTTTTCCAGTGGGCCACAAAGCCCATTTCCTATTGTAGGAGTAAGGCCTTGGGCCTTGGGCTTACTAGGAGCAAAAGGTTGTTTCTCCTCAGGATTTGGTTACCTTCAAAAGATAGTAGCCTCAGGTGGGGTATGATTCTTGGTGCCATGGCCCTTTCAGCAGACGCATCCCCTGAAAGGAAAGCCTGGATACAGATCTGCATGTCATCTCAAACCCCAGGATAAAAATAAAGCAGCAGCTCACGTGTATACAGCCCTAGACAGTTCACAGTGCTTCCCTCACAAATGGTCCAATGAAGTCTGAAGTGTGGGCATTAGAAAGAATTATTTTCGTTCCCACTTTACAGGTGAGGGGATTGAGACTCATTTGCCTGAAGTCATGTAGCTAATAAGCGGCAAAGTCTGGATTCAAACTTTGTTGAATGAATGAATATAAACTTTTATATTTTTTATTATGTATTTTATATATGTTTTGTCCTATTCCCACTAAGTTTTCAAAGCAATATTTTTTTACTCTATACAAATAAGGTTGTTTTTTTTTTTTAAACCTTGTTTGTTTCATGGATCCCTTCCATGGTGAAGCCTATGGACTTCTTTTCAGAATGTTTTTAAATGCATAAAATAAAATATTTAAGATTACATAGGAAACCAATTATAATGAAGTAAAGATGTAATTTTTTTCTCATCTGTGTTCATGGATCCCCCGAAATCTATTCAAGAATCTCCAAGGGGGGAACCTCAGGTGGGTATTTAAAAAACAAGGCTTGCCTTGCACACGGTCCTCTGCACAGAGTAGGGGCTTTATAAATGTTTGCTCAACTGAACGGCTGACTAAGAAATGGCTTACTGATTGTCTGAAAATAAAGCTCTACTAAAAGAATCATCAAGAGAGTCATAAACAGAGCTCCAACCTCAGAGTTAGGAACAACTGGGTTTAAAATGATCTCTCTGACACATGTTGGCCATGTGACACTGGGCATGAAACTTAACATCTCAGTGCCCCACAGGCAATTCTCTGAGATTCTAAGTTGTAAAGCAAGTGCTGATCAGCATTAGAAGTAGTTTCCTCACTGGGAGTTCCTTCAATCAATGATATCACAGATATGGATCTACCCCTGCCCCAAAACTATTCAGAAGCTAAACTAAGCCTGTACCACACAACAAGGCACAGAGGTAGAAGAGCAAGAAAGCAAATGAAAGTAGTTGTTGGAAAAGAAAGCCTTTTAATAGAGATGGAAAGTAACACCCAACACTGGCATGACTGTAGTTTCTCAAACAGCAGGTGCTCATGTTTTCCTTAGGTATCACGTTTAGCATGCCAGTATACGGGAGAAGGACACTTTTAGGATCATCAAGTCTCAGGGAACTGAGAGGTTCGTGGGCTCTTTTAAGCCTATTTGGGGGGTAGAGGGACGGTTCCTTTAAAAAAACTCTTTCTTCACCTTGTTTTGTTTCCTCTGTAAGACTGAAAAGAGGAAGGTAGGCTTATATAAATATAGTCAATTGAAAGCTTTATCAAAACGTATTTCAACCACAGCATCCTAGGATTGGCTAAAAGTAAAGTTTTACTTGGCAAATTTTTTCCAACCATCCCTATGAGGAAATTCAGCCCAACTGGTTGGGTTGGCAAGATGTTTCATCTTCTAAAGACTGCTTGGGTGGTCTTGGGTAAAGACATTCAAGTTAGTTTCCCTCTAACCTCTGCTTTCCCATATGAAAAATGGACCAGTGAGAGATAAGGGGGCATAGTGAATAAAGAGTCAAACACAATAAAGAGTCATCTTCTACCTATGGTGCTGTTCAAGTTGATAATTTGTAATGAAGATGCTTATTTATAATGTTGGGGGTTCTTTACTGGGAGTTTGCTATACCAATGAAATTTTAGTTCAGATAAAAAATAAAAAATGAAGCCATGATTCCATTCTGCCTTAAGAGCCCTACTGTACTTTTTTTTTTTTTTAAACTACTGTACTTCCAAATGGCCATCTATTATTAGGGAGAGAACAGGACTTGTTCTCAATAGTCCCTGTATGTCCCCTTTGCCCCCACCCTCAGATGACTGATTTACCTGAGAAGGAGCACTGCAGGAAAGACCTGTCAATTCACTGATTCGAGCTGCAGCAGTGGGATTGCTGGAACTGATGAGGACAGGAGGGCTGATCTCCATGGAATGGCGGTTCTGAGTAGCCTGGGAAGACTTGTTAGCCATGGTGAGGGAGGTGAAGGAGTGCCGCTTCTTGGTGTTCTTCTTGGTGTCACTGGGCTTTGGGGCTGCTGCACTGCTGTGGGCAGTTCCTGAAGGGCCTTCTCCAGAGTCAGTGCCTAAACCTGACAATGAAGCCTTGTCCAATTCTATCAGCTGCTTAGCTGCTGAGTTAAACTGCAAAACCATCAACAGATTCAAGTTTAGAAAAACCTTATAGTTATAATGAAATCTTTATTCATAACAAATTTCCTTATTGGGCTTTCTCACAATTCAGGTTATTGTTTCTAATATGGACCTGTAATTTTTTTGGTTTAGAGAGTTCCCAGGTAGGGGGCTCTGCCTACTAATACCAACTGCAGTTATTCTGTAATTTATGGCCTTACAGAGTTGCCTGTGGTTAAGGGATTTGTCCAAAGTCATCCAGATAGTATATGTCAAGAATAACAATAATAATAATAATAAGTATGTATTTAGTGGCCATACTATGTGCCAGACACTGTGCTAAGTGCTTCACAAATATTATCTCATTTGATTCTCAACAATCTGGGAGGAAGGTGGCATTATTATCCCCATTTTAAAGATGAGAAAACTGAGTCAATCAAAGGTTAAATAATTTGCTAATAAGTGTCTGATGCTGCATTTGAACTCAGCTCTTCCTGACCCAAGGCTCTATCTATGGTGCACTTAGCTGCCCTTGCCAGAGGTGAGACTGACACAGGCCTTCTTGACTCTGAAGCCCTATATTAGAATCTTTGTCCTACACTGAGATATGGAAGAGACCTTTGAGGCCATCAGGTCAACCCCTTCATTTTACAAATAAGGAAATTGTGGTTGAATGACTGACCCAATGACAATAAATGATGGAGGTAAGATTCAAACCCAAGTCCTCCAAATATAAATCCAGAATTCTTTCTGCTGTGCCACATTGCCTCTACCATGCTGCCTCTCAGCTTCATTTAAACTTTAAAGGTTCTAGCATAAGGCATTCATAAATACATACATATATATATATATTTGTTGTTGTTTAGTTGTTTCAGATGTATCTGACTCTCTGTGATCCCATTTGGGGTTTTCTTGGCAAGGATACTGGATTAGCTTGCCATTTCCTTTTCTACATTTTACAGGTGAGCAAACTGAGGCAAAGAGGGTTAAGTGACTTGCCCAGGGTCATGCAGCTAGTGTTAGAACTCAGGGTTTCCTTACTTCAGACCCAGTGCTCTACCCACTTAGACCACCTAGCTGCTTATTTATACAAACACACCTACAAATACTTTCTCACTGAAATAATTTTTCATCACTGCTGAGGTTTCATTGGATAGAACATTGACATTATTTCTGTGGTACAACAAATAATTGGTAGTCCTCTTGCCTCTATTTTTCAAATTCTATTTTTCATAGAAGCTGGGTTTTAACTTAACACAAAGCCCTGGAAATGCAGCCTCAAAAGTTAAGTTGGTGACTTTTGGATTTTGGAGAACGGGCAAAAGGGCAGTGATGCTCTTAATGAAAAGTGTCTTCCTTTTATAATTAATTACTCTCCACATACTATAGAACAGGAAATGCAGAGACAGAATGATATGGAAAATAATAATAATATTAATACAGCAGCAGGAGTAATGAACATTTATAGACTGCTTTAAGGTTTAGAAAGCTCTTTACAATTACTATCTCATTTGATCCTCACAACCTTGGGAAGTAAGTGTTATTATTACCCCCATTTTATAGATGAGGAAGCTGAGACAGAAAGTAGTTAAGTGACTTGCCAAGATCACGCGACTATTAAGTATCTGAAGCCTATCCTTTTTTTAAGTCCCTATTTCAATTGTCTTGAATCATACTCAAGTTTTCAAAACAGGATCAAACATAAACCTCAGGGCTCACTGATGGGGACTCTGTACAACATTCTTGAGCAAATAACAAGAGAATCAAGATTACAAGAAACCTTCCATATACTTTAGTTGTTTGGAATAGAATCATCACAAGCAGTAAATAATAAGAGTTTTTTGTTTTAGGCCTGGCAAAAAGGGAAAAATTCCTGAAATCCTCAAACATCACAATATCTTATAATTATGTTGAGCAGGTAAATAAAGAAATAAGGAAAAAATCCAACATATAGCTACTTTAATCTTATAAAAAGGCAAACTTAAAACTATATGAAATAAAAGGTGAAGAATAAAAAAAAATTAAATATTCCCTGACACAACATACTTTAATGTAAGACAAAAGAACCTTTCAAAACCAAAACTGACAAACCCTCATCAAAGTATTATAAATACCCTAATTAATAATAACTGTTTCTAAGGATGATGATGATGGGGATGATGAAGAATAATTATCAATGGATATCCTTCACCTACTCATAAATCACAGGATTAGTTCCAGTATTCCTGGTGTCTTGATGAAGATGTCTTGTTGGACAGAATCGAAAGGCTGTCAGTAGACACCGTGAAGAAATGAACCCGGTTTGCCACAATTTTTCACAAAAGTTATGCTAATTACTTCTCAATACCTACCTCTCTTCTAGGTGATTACCAATTAACTAATGATCTGTTGTAGTGTTTTGTTTTTGTTTTTTTTTTGCTTTTCCTAGTTCTCCCATTTGGAACATCCTGGGTTTGGAACCAGGCGACCTAGGTCAATCTTGGCTCTGTCACAGGCGATTTGTGTGACTTTTAAACAAGTCTGTTCACATCTCTGGGCTCTGTTTTTTTATCTGTCTGAGTGGGTTGGACTAGGTGATATCTAAAGATGTCTTCCACATCTAATATTCTGTGATAGTCTCTATTCTACCTGACAACCTTTTGAATATTTGGAGACAGTTCTCATATTCCCTGTAAGTCTTCTCTTCTTCATTCTAAGAAGCCTCAGGGCTCCTCAACTTCAGATGATTTGGTTTCAAATACTCAAATCACCCAGGTTATCCTGGATGTGCTTCAGTTTTTTATTTTTTTTTTAATTTTAATTTATTTTCTTGGTTACATCATTCATTTCCACAAGGTTTTGAGTTACAAATTTTCTCCCCTTTTTGTCCCTACCCC
>JAQQSW010024315.1:0-10113 GCA_028646575.1 Pseudocheirus occidentalis | reverse complement strand
TCCTTCCCTTCCTTCCTTCCTATCTTTCTTTTTTCAAAAAGCCTTAAAGTCAATCACTCTGAAGCTCATAGATTGTACCACAATAGGTCCCCACCCCAACTCCACTTAATGGCTATATTTTGGACCCACCTGGCTAGAGCGAATGTCAATAGAAACAGCTTCTCTTTGGAACAGCAACCCTGAGGGTCTTCCCCTCCCAGCCTGATTATCTTTTCCTTTTTTCTAATTAAAAGGGCCAATTAAAGGACTTCATTCTTAAATAGGCCTATTCAATGAATGGGCTTTACCTCACTCTAACTGAGTACCTGAAAAGACCTTAGCCTAAAAAGGCCAGGGTCTCCCATTGCTTCCTGGGTCATCTCCAGTTATCCTGATGAGTATCTGGTCACTGGATCTAGAAGACTATGGAGGAGAAAGTGAGGCTGATGACCATGCACAGCCCTCACTCACTCAAATCAAAATCAACTGCAAGTCATGTAATTTCCTGATGCTATGGTCTTCTTCAAAAATGATGGACAAACACAATTTCAATAATAACAATATTAGAGTTCTTTCTCCACATGGGGTACATCTTGCAATATTTAACTAGATTAAAGAAGTTCCTTGCAAGCAGAAAGTGCATATTGTACTTTTGTGTTTCCCAAAGCACTAATCAAGTTAATGGGCAGACCTTGGAATCTGAATAGATCATTAGAACGATTATAAGAGGAAAGTTTTGTTTCATTTATGGCTCTTTAACAAAAGTGATAGGGACCTCTCAAAGGAGATATGGTATGGTATCTAAACCAGCACAGTGGGGAAAATTGTGAGGAAAATTTCTGTCTTTCTAGGGGATAAAAAGACCTTCTTTCTGTACTTTAAGATCCAGGAATTCAAAATAGTTTTTTTTCAAAATAGTTCAAATACCAACCTAAATGACAGGCTCATCATTCAAACTGTTGGGTGCAGATGGCTGACATTCTAGCTAGGAGAAGACAGTGAGCTCTGCATTTGTTCAATCTGTAAAGGTCTTTTAGTTAATATGAAAGGATCCATTGCTATGGGAAAACTGCAGCGTGCAGTCAAAATATTTTATGTTCTAATTATTGTTTTAATTATGAAAGAAGAACCATTCATTCGAAGTCTGAAAATATGCTCTCTCTTTCTCATTTTCAGCCTTCTGTGTCTCTCACAAATACTTTCTGAAATGCAATCTTGCTGGACAGTAAACTGAGATGAGATGTGCTATGCCCATAAACAATGCATATAACTAGTTCTATATCATTACTTTCTATGGCTTTAAGTCCTTATAAATTAATTTAAAAGCCAATGAGCAAGTGCTCAAAGATTTAATAAAAAAACATTCACAAGAAGAGATCACTAGAGCATAGCTTTCTTATTTAGATAAAAGACGAACAAAAAATACCCTTTTAACCAAGTGATATTTAAACCATCCGAGGATGTCTGAATAGTTTAAAACCACTAGGAAGTAACCCCGATCAGTGTATACAAGAGCAATGCCCATTTTAGAGGTCAAAATGAAATTGGTGAGATATTAAGTATTTTCAGAAAAAATATTCATAGAGCTATAATAAGATGTATAACTCTTAATTTCTTATTTTAAAAAACGCAATGTATCTAGATACCTAGCAATGGTGATCCTTTTTATTGTGCAAGATAAAGAAGCAGCATAGTGGTGACAATGAGAAAGTGTTGGAATTGGAGCCAGGAAGACCAGAGCTTGAAAGTAACTTCAGATACTTTCTAAATATGTGCAAGTTCCTTTATCTTTCTAAACCTCATTTTCATTATCTGTTAAGTAGGCAGTAATGCGTGTAGTTCTTACCTTTGCAAATATGAATATTGCCATTCTATTTTGAGACATGGTAATAACCCTGAGTTGTCAAAGGCTATGCCAGGTAAGTTCAAACACTAGTTATTTCTACCATTCTAAAAACACTTGGAGTATGTGCCTTACAACATAGAAACTCTGCTTTCTGAAAACCAGTCTACCTAATTGCCTCTATGTTTAGTTTTATTTCCACTTTCTAATTTTATTTTCTAATATATGAGAATTTTGATAGAAATTACCTATTTATATTTCAAGTGTATATCATATACATATTATGCAGCAATAAATGTTATAGGAAATTCATTGGCCATCACAGCACATTTTGTGTTTTATATCATAAATAGAATCAATTATGAAATATAAACAAAATGATGATAAAAATACACATGACAAGTAATAAGTTGTAGTTCCTATGAAAAATAAAATAAGAAATTGCATTTTGTGAAAAATTTTATTTTATCATACATCATATAACATTTTAGAAATTCATTGTGCTCGTGAATATGTAGGATAAAGCAACATTTTAAATATAGGACAAAAAGGAAAACTGAGTATAATGGGAATGGGAATTTAGAGATCTTCCCTGCCTCTTGGTAGCTTAAGTGAATTTGAGGACCTTCCCTGATTTGAAAATATACTCTACCCCCTAATAGGCTGAATGTGGTCACATGGAGCCTATGGTGGGAGGTTTGTTTTTCAGGAATGCCCATACCTTGTTACTTTGTGATTGGGCAGTGGGTGACCAGGGTTGTGATGTTCTCTGACCCTGGAGAAGACTATATATACTGTGATGTGAGGTTTTGCTTTGAGGTTCACTCCTGGGAAAAGTTGTGTGATTGGAGAGATGAGACTCTGGGCAGTCATTGAGCCCCCTGGCTTTCAAAACCCAGATGTTGGTGCTTCTCTCTCTAACTATGTATATATACATATATATGTATATGTATATGTATGTGTATGTGTATGTGTAGGTGTATGTGTATGTATGTGTATGTATGCATGCATGTGTGTGTATGTATGTATGTATGTATGTGATGGTCAACAGCTAGAAGCCCTGTCTGTTGGTCTGCTGAATTGTGTTAGGTTTTTTCTGTATTTTTTTGTCTCCTTGCAATTTCTCTTTGTATTCTATGAAGTTCAGGGTACTGACTTTTTCCCCTGAACCAGGTAAATGATACATGTTTAATTAAACTAAGACTATTAATCCTTTTTGAGTTGTTTTCTTTAGAAAATCAAAGAACCCATGCTAAGCAGATATCCTGGATATGCTAGGGTGCTTGCTGCTACACTGAGACAGAAAATATTTAAGACATATCACTTGTAATCTGGCATGACATTTTTTGCCCATGGTAAACCATGAAGCAAAGAAAAAAATATGAAATAACCCTCATTTTTTATGTATTCCCTCCACTTCTATACTTATAATGACAGAGTAGCAATAAAGAGGCAGATGACTGCCAGCTATCAACAATTTTTAGTTCATCAACTATCTTTACATCTCTTGTCTCTCCAAATGTGAGGTCCTTGTTCAATGACCAACAAAATGTATATATTACTACAGTGACATTCTTTTTATAAATGAAACCAAAAGAAAGAAGGAAGTTGTAGCTAAAAGGAAGGATAGTTTGCAGGTTTTCCCTCATTTGACAACAAAAGCAGTTGGCATGGTGGGTTTTATCATAATCACAAGAATATTATAAACCATTACTTCATGTTATAAATCATCATAAACATTTGGAAGAAGACCATGACAAAAATGATTGAAGTTTATACAGAAAATATATTCAATTAAAAATTAGAAAAGATCCTCTAAATTGAATCAACAGACACTATAATCACTGATGATTTCAGGCAAAGGTGGAAAAAGGTGAGGAGCAAAGACAAATGTGGAAAATGTTTTGGGAGGGTACAGTTTAGGAGAAAGAAAGAGGCTAAAGACAGATTCTACAGCAAATTCATGAGTCTTTTATGAACATTTTCTTTTAAAAATTAATTTGTTGGCTCTGAATGTGAAAATTACCAATTAATATCAAAAACAATTAAATTGACTATCTTTTAACTGACAGGAAAAGAATTATTATGGACATGGGAGTTATCCTTGAGTCAGCTATAAATGCACAGCCAGATCATTGACTCATCAGAGATGTGATCAAAATTTAAAATAACCAAGAACTTAAACAAAGACAAATTAATTGCTACAGTAAGGAGACCTGAAGAAAATATCTTAGTTAGAAAATATTTCATTGACATACCATATTAAATGAGATAGTTACCAAAGACAAAACTGGATTAGAATTTAAACTCATTAGTAAAATCTTAGGAAAGAAGACAATTAACATGTAAGCAACAGTATCTCACAAGAGGAGTATAAAATCAATTTGAAGAAACTTTGGTGAAATATTCCATTAAACAAGTTCTTTCCTAGGCAGTGAAGGATATATTGCAAAAATAAAATTGGAAAAGACCTACAAAAATTATTATAGTTAACTCTTTTTTTTCATTAAGAATAGAAGAATCAACAAATTTGAATCCTAACACCACAGTCCCTGAGATGTATACAGAGGAAGTAGAAATGATGCTAAGGAGAGAACGAGAAGAAAGATAAGAAAAGCAGCCACTTTGGGGTGTGTGTGTGTGTGTGTGAATGCATAGGGTTATATGTAGGCACAGTTTTTACATATATATGTATGTATATATGTGTATATATAGGGTTATCCATACAAATATATGTATATACAAAATAATATTGGATTCTGTTGATATTTAAAAATGTGAGTGAGAAAACATCAGTAACTACCAACCTATATGTCATCTGGTGACTCTTCTAACTATTCCAATTCTTTATGAGGTTCATACTGAGGTTATTCTCAGTAAAATTTTTAGTCTGAAAAAACAGACTTTTGCTAGTGACATCCAATAATAGACAATACTTTTACTATAATAGACTGAATGATGTAGAGAAACCATCCTTCTTACTGTTTATATTTGAAAAAAAAAGGGTTTCAAATAAGTAGAACAAAGCAGTATCTTCTGGGCTCTATTCCATAAGTTTTCTCCTCTCTCTAAAATCATTCAAAAGTCCTTAGAAAATGTAGTAGCAGAAGTAAACCTATTCAACAACTGTCTGGTAAAAAAAAATGAAAAGAAGCACAACACAGAGAGATGTATGTTCACCAAAAGATTTTGCCAGTCTTTTGGAAGAGATGAAGCATAGAATACAGATCAAAGAGAGATTCTCAGTGAATGATGTAATCCTGCAGATGTTTCTCTTTGCAAATGCCACTGTGTTGATTGTGTCTGGCCTCATGATAGTGCATAGCCTCTTGGAAGAAATCTATAATCCCTCAAAAGTGTCCAGCCTATCCATTTACATAGGGAATATGAAAGAGATTAAGCATGTTCATTGACCAAACTTCAACATGCATCTGATTGGATGCATTATAGAGCTTGTTCAATAGTGGGTATATCTGAGGCAGATAATACATGTGGGTGGTGAACTGGGCTCAAAGTAAGGAAAAAGGAGAAATGTGTAGGTGACTGCTTTAAAGAAATTACAAGGCACTTTTACTGACCCAAATCTTTCAATTAAAGCAAAGTGAGATCTGAAACACTAAAGATTCCATCACACTATTGATGAGCATCCCAGAGAGGACACAAAGTACATGATAGGTATGAACAAGCTGCAACACATAACCAATGAGGAGTTTAAAGAAGAATTGGAGCAAGAATATCAACAAACTTCCAGGAAAGAAGGGAAAGATGAGTTGTTCATGGAGCAAGAGTAAGAGGTGATAGTGGGGGATAGATGGTCAGCCAGAATATTTCACAGAGATCCTATGATACTGAAAGAAAAAGAAGATTTCCCAAATTTGGCCTGGATGCCCAAAGTAAAATTTGGGGAAAACATTGGTGAGAGTTGCGCAGAATGAATAGGTTTGAATAACTTCCAAATCATGCAGATTACAGATTCATTTGAATATTTGACTGCTTGACCCAAAATACTGTTGTGAAGATCACACAAGATAATGATTTTTGCATATGTTTTTCCATTTTTCTTCTGCCTATTGTCTTCTTTCCATTTTCATCATTGAATTTCCCTCAATGATGTTACTTCTTGTCTTGCTTCCTTAGTTTTCTTCTAATTGGTTTTAACCTCCAGTAATCCTCTGTGCTCTTCATAATGATCCATCATAAGAGTTTACAAATGAGTTTATACTCTAACCCAATGATTTCTTAGACAGTCATCTCTCTCCATTTGGAAAGTGAATTGTTGTTTCCTGACTAGAGCACTCTGAACTCTTTTGACCTCCTTAGGATTATTAATTGACGTTGGTCTCATTTCCCAGTGAAATTGTAAAGTCAATGGAAATGCCATTTATGTTTTACATTTCCTATTTTTCTAAATTTTCAATAACTTATTTAAATGGCTCAAAGTACATTCTTTTTAATTGCATGCCACTTTTCTCATTATTAGTCTTTGTTCTTGTTTGTTAGAAATTTTGTTCTTTAAGGGGTGGCTAGGTGGTGCAGTGAATAGAGCACTGGCCCTGGGGTAAGGAGTACCTGAGTTCAAATCCGGCCTCAGACACTTAACACACACAAAAAAAACTAGCTGTGTGACCTTGGGCAAGTCACTTAACCCCAACTGCCCTCCAAAAAAAAACACCAAAAAAAAACAAAAAAAAAGAAATTTTGTTCTTAGCTCTGACTATGCAAAAACTATTGATTCAAGAATAATACATTTCAATTAAGTCTTTCCCTATCTGACAAAATATAGTTGATTTCATTCTTTGTCATAGTATTGAATACAAGTATTATTTCATGTATCTGTGTTTTTATCTTTGTATATGGTTCCCCCTACCCATGAGGAAAATTTCTCTTCTCATACAAATAGACAAGTTTGTATGCTGAAGCTTCAGCATTATTGAGGCCTGGGGCCCTAGAAAGGTTCTAATTTCCCCAGAGTCAAACTGTCCTTAAATGTTAGGAGCTAGAATTGAAACTTGATCCTTGTGACTCTAAGGTAAACTTTCTAACCATGATAGCATAGTGCTCCTCTGACAATCATAAAACAACATCTTATTATTATTGCAATCATCACTATCATCATGAAAAATGTATATAATTCCTTAATTGAGATTTTACATTACATAATTGAAATAAAGAAGCAATTATCAATCAGCTACTATGGGTCATGTCATAGGGAAACAAAGAAAAGGATAAGGTCCCTAATTGAGTAAAAATTACAAAAAACAAAAAAACAAAAGCAGAACTGGCCAAATGGAAAATGAAGTACAAAGATTCACTGAAGAAAATAATTCTATAAAAAGAATGGAGCAAGTGGGATCTAATAACTGCATAAGAAATCAATAAACAATAAAACAATACTAAAAGAATTTAAAACTGGAAGACAATATGGAAAAACAATTGACCTGAAAAATAGATCTGGAAGAGATAATTTTTAATTACTAGTTTACCTGCAAGCCATGATCAAAAAAGAGCCTAGACATTATCTTCCAAGAAATTATCAAGGAAAACTGCCCCAGTATTCAAGAATCAGAGGGCAAAATAGAAATTGAAAGAATCCACAAATCATTTCCTGAAAATGAAAACTCCTGGGAATATGACAGCCGAATTCCAAAGTTCCTAGGTAAAGGAGAAAATGTTGCAGTCAGAAAGAAACAATTCAAGTATGGTAGAACCACAGTCAGGATAATAAAAGATTTAGTGGCTTCTACATTAAAGAATTAGAGAGCTTGGAATATGATATTCAAGTGGGCAAAGGAGCTATGATTACAACTAAAAATTACCAACCCAGCAAAAATCAATATAATGCTTTGGGAGGGGAAATGAACAATGAGATAGAGGACTTTCAAGCATTCTTGATGAAGAGACCAGAAAAAATTGACTTTCCAATACAAGACTCAGGAGAAATATAAAAAGGGAAAGAGGAAAGGGAAATCATAAGGGACTTAGTAGGGTTTAACTTTTTATATTCATACATGGGAAAATAATATTTCTAACTCAAATGACCTCTCTCATTATTAGGGTAGATATAAGGAGTATATATACATACACACACACACACACACACACACACACACACACACATATATATATGTACACACACACACACACACACATATATATGTAATACATATATGTATGTATATGTGTATATGTAGCTATGTATGTATATGTATATATATATGTAAGAGCCTATAGGTATAAATTGAATATGAAGATATGAAGGGATGATATCTAGAAAAAATAAAATTAATGTATGAGGGAGCAATGTATTGGGAGAAAGGGATAGGTAAAATGAAGTAAATTATCTCACATAAAAGACACAAAAAAGATTTGTTACAGTAGAGGGGAAGATCGGAGAGGTAATGGGGAAGGTTTGAACCTCACTCTCACAGGAATTGACTCAAAGAGGAAATAATATACACAAGCAATTGGGTACAGAAATCTATCTTACCTTACAGGAGATAAGGGGGGGGCAAGTTGGAGTAGGGGGTCATCAAAAGGAAAACACTTTTGAGGGGTGACAGAGTGAAAGGAGAGAGAGAATAGAATAAATGGGGTGATAGGATGGATGGAAATACAGTTAACAATCTTAACTGTGAAAATTTTTGAAGCACGTTTCTCTGATAAAATCTTCATTCCTCAAATATATAGATAGAAATGTTAGCTTTAGCAATAAAAATGGAAAAAATTGAAGGAATTAGAATATATAGAAATCTGAGTCAAATTCATAAGAATAAGAATAAGAGCCATTTCTCAATTGATAAGTGATCAAAAGATATAAAGTAAGCTTTCAGATAAAGTAATCAAAGCTATTTATGGCTATATTTTTTAAAATGGTCTAAATCACTACTAATGGGAGAAATGCAAATTAAAGCAATTCTGAGGTAATACCTCATACTTATTAGATGGGCTAATTAGATGGGTCTCTGTTTCCTTTTACAACATAATTAATGGAAAGGACAGGAAAGGAAAATGAAGAGATGTGGAAAAATTGAGACAGTAATGCATTGTTGATCAGTTGTGAACTGATTCAGCCATTATTTTTAGCCATTTGGAACTATGCCCAAAGACCTATAAAACCATGCATACCATTTGTTCCAGCAGTACTACTATTAGGACTGTATCCCCAAAGAGATAAAAGACAAAAAGGAAAAAGACCTACATGTGCAAAAAAAATCTATTGCAGTTCTTTTCTGGTGGCAAGGAATTAGAGTTTGAGGGGATGCCTATCAATTAGCAAATGGCTGAACAAGTTGTGGTATATGGTTGTGATGGAATGCTATTGTGTTATAAGAAATGATGAGCAGGATGCTTTCAGAAAAACCTAGAAGACTTTCATAAAGTCCACATTTAAATTTTTAAAAACAAATGTTAAAGATAGTTTTTATATGTAATTGGGGAAAAGAAAATACAAAATGAATAATAAATAAAACAAAAGTGCATAGAAAAAATGCACAGAGAATTAAGAGACAAGACACACTTTCCCCTCTAGTGGAAGGTGCTAGGGACAAGTTATTGAAAGAAGTAGCACCTTCCTGACACTTGAAGGGAAGGAAGGATGCCTGTTGTCTGTCCTTTTCTGAACAGGACCAGTAACATCCAGGGCAATGTCTTGACTTGGTCACAAATTGAATTTAAGTAAGGCAAAGCTGCACAATGTTGTCAGTCTCACTCTCTCTTCCAGAGTAATCTAAGTCCAGTGGCAGGACAAAAGTAAAAACAACTGGCAATGGCCCAGTATGAAGTGAATTACCTTGGCATCTTCAATGTCTAACCTAGCTCTAAGCACTCTACAGCACCTGTTTCAGCTGCCTCTGTGGCTTATGGAACAAGTTTCTTTCATCTGTCCATTTGTCTGGCAAAAGTCTTCACATACTTGGGAAAAACATCCCCCCTAACTCATAAGTGAATTTAAGATTCACCAGTTACCTTCAGTCTAGTCTACTCTATCTGCTGAGATGGCTTTACCAAGGTGTGATCATTGTGTATACTACAGCTTCTTGGAGTCACAGGTGAGAGTTGGGTGATAGGTGGATACCAAAGATTAGTAAGCAGCCCAGAAAAGTGTTCACCAACCCCTCACATAGGAGGTCCTCCTTCTAAACAACCATTTACCCCAAGGATTCCAATTGTAGAATTGAGGGAGTCCATTCTAAAAACAATTAACCCATAGGCAAATTCCCTACCTCTGAGTAGGGCCTCCCAAAAATCATCTCTTTAGCTCATTTTGCACAAACATGGTTTTCTTTGAGGAA
>JAQQSW010024314.1:0-10113 GCA_028646575.1 Pseudocheirus occidentalis | reverse complement strand
TGGATCTATTTTCCATGTCAGTGGTTTTTTTCAAGGAGATATTTGACATTGCTTTCTATTTTTTCATTTCTTTGTAACTGGTTAATAGTATCTTGGTTTCTCATAAAGTCATTAGCTTCCACTTGCTCCACTCTCATTCTGAAGGAATTATTCTCTTCAGAATGCTTTTGAGATTCTTTTTCCATCTGGCAAATTTGACATTTTAAGGCATTTTTCTCCTCATTGGCTTTCTGGTCCTCTTTTGCCATTTGAGTTTATCTATTCTTTAAAATATTGTTTTCTTCAGTCAGGTTGTTGACTCTCTTTTCATGGTTTTCTCACATCATTGTTATTTCTCTTCCCAGTTTTTCCTCCACTTCTCTTATTTGTTTTTCAAAGTCCTTTTTCAGATTATCTATAGCTACTAGGCATTCTTCAAGTGTCTTGGAAGCAGTTGGTGAGGGAGTTCTGACTGTGTTGTCTTCCTCCTGTTCCATGCTTTGATCTTTTTTGTCTACAAAAAAGAATTCTAGAGTTTTATTGCTGTTCTTGTTTTGCTTCCTTTTCCTCATGTTTGCCAGTCAATTAATTGGTTGGGTTTTTTTAACTTTGTGAAACTCTGCTTCCAGGGGGAAACTCTGTTCCAAGTTGCTGGGGTTTTCCCAGCTGCCGGAGCTATTAGGGGGTGTTGCAGCCTCCCCTAGCTTTGGCTTGCTCAAAGAGCTCCCCAGTAGCACCACCCAAGACCACAATCTGGATCCAGGCCACGCAAAGCAAGAGCACTTGGCCCTGATCAATAGACTCAGCCCCCTGTGGGATTCACAGGCCAGGGGCTCTGAAGCAGCCTGATGGGAGCATCCACCAGTTACAGCAGTTTCTGCCCTTCCCCCACTGCTTCCTTGCCCTGGGAGTAGATTGGCCAAATTGCTTTTCCTCCCCCAAATTTAGCTTGAAAGCTTCACTCACTTTCACTGACCTTTAATCCTGGCTTAGTAGATATGAAGATTTCTCCAGGTGCTTTAGATCTTCTCTGAAGTAGACTCAATCTGTGGCTTGGGAGGCCTGGCTCCTCCTAACCATCCTGGAGCCTGGTCCCATGATGATTTTTAGGCTGGGCTGGTCTTGGCTCCCACCTACAGGCCTGAAGGGATGAGCCCCTCCTGCCTAGCTGTCTTTCTTTAATCCCTATTTTTCACACCTTTCTTTAATCCCTATTTTTCACACCTTGGTAGATGTGGAGTTGCTAGAGGCTGTAGATCTCTCTTGTAGACTGGCTGGGGCTTGGCTTGGCTCCTTCCTACAGCCCCAGGGCCTGGCTGTTGTTTTGGTTTCAGGCTGGGCTGGCCTCAGCTCGGGTCCTGCTGCGATGATTCCCTGCCATGGAGCTGCCTTCTGAGAGAGATGTGTTTTCTGTATTTTTTGAGTTTGAGAGTCCTAGAATTTGTCCAGAGTCATATTTTTATGGGTGTTTAGAGTGGCTGTGTGGGAGCTGTGGGACCCTGCTGCTTCTACCCCGCCATCTTTGCTCCACAACAAAACAAAGCATTCTTTACAGAAATTAAGGGAGACAAATAATTGGAAACGTATTCATCGTTTATTTTTCCATAGCAATAAAAAGGAAGTAAGCTTCTATTAAGTACCTACTATATTCCATGTACTATGCTAAGCACTTTTCAACCTTCACAACAACCCTGGGAGGTAGGTGCAATTATTATCTCCACTATACAGTTGAGAAAACAGAAGCAGACCCGTAGTAAGTGACTTGCCCAGGGCCACACAACTATTAAGTGTCTGAGGCTACTTTTGAACTCAGGTCTTCTCCATTACAAGCCCAGGATTTTATCCACTGTGCTACCTACTTGCCTCTGCAATATTAAAATCAGCTACTATATAATAAAATAATAGGGTTATAATATAGTAAAGATAACTGAACTGTTTTACTTAATTTAAAATTTCAGTTCTAAGCCAATCTCATCACTACTGGAATATTTTCTAAAGTTAGACTGAATAATAACAAAATTCATTTAGAAGAAATACATATATTTCATTTAGAGTTTAAATTGGTTGTTATTGGAAGTAGAAATTGAGATGGAGATGCAACATGAAGGCAGAGTGACCCATTTCTCATTGTAAGAAATAAGAGCTTAAAACAAATCCCTAATAGGAAACAGGTCCACTATTGGCACCTGTCTTGCTTTTTTCCCCAGCATGGAGTTTATAGCGAACACACCCATCAGAGCTTTGGCATAACTCTGTGGAAAATAAAACTAGATTCTGTAACAACCCTTTCAATAAGCAGAGAATTTGTTGAATATCATGGAGGACACGGTTTGATCAAGCAAATGGGTAGCCTTTCAACAGCCCTTAAAGTTCATTTCTTTATTTCTTGATCTTTATTGCAGATCAAACCAGGTAGAGAACAGGCAAGAGGTTTTTAGAATAAGTGCTGTTTGTATAAGATGTTGTAGGTAAATAAAACCTTGCATCTCTCAGGGGCAACAAAGTAAGCCAAATGAACTCTTACAGTCCTTCCAACCCTATGATTCCGTGATTATATGTTACTATGAAAATGACCTACAGCTACTAACCATTTTTTTCTGAGTAAGCTAAAATAGCAGACTGTGACCTACCAAAGACAAAGATAAAATATGATCAGAAATAGAGACTTAAAATATAAATGCCTTAATAGACTAGTGTTTCCCAAATTATAAAGAACTATTGTATAGTTAATTATTTGCAATAATAGCCTAATTGCCCTAAATACAACAGAAAACCTGCTATGTGAAGTATCTATTGCTCTTGGTAGCCTTAAGGAAATACTCTTGCCACATTTAAAGACCTGGGCTTATAGGTTTAGTTTAACTGTTTGTTTGTTTCTTTGTTTTTGTGGGGTTTGGGTGTGAGCTAGACCTGCAATTTCATTGGTCTAGGCCAAGGAAACTCACTTTTCATATGCAGCATAGCCCCTACTGTGCAACTACTCACTGAGAATCTAAATGATTTGCCCAGGATTAAATATCCACTATGTATAATATCCACTTCACCCCAGACTTTCCCAATTCTAAGACAAATTCTGTAGTGCTCCTGCAATACTTCCTTTCTGTATGACTTAGTGGAAATTTACTCATAATTGTTCCATTTGAAGCTAAAAATACTTTGCGCTATAAAATATCTGTGCCATCAGCATCGGTATATATCACGTGTTGACTATGTTCTGGGTCCTGCACTAAGCACTGTCAAGAGTGGTTACCAAGTAGGTTAGCATGAGCAATAGACAACTTAGAAAAGAATATTTAAAAATAGATACCTGGAGACCATAAAGTGCTGACCCACTTCTCCCATTTTCCTGTATTCAAGAAACTTTCATTGAACATGAACAATGTTCTGAGAACTATGGTGAGAAAAAGGGAATGCAAATTGTCCCTGCCCTCAAGGAGATAATAGCCCAAAGGGAGGAAGAGATATAGATAGATAGATAGATAGATAGATAGATAGATAGATAGATAGATAGATAGATAAATAGATAGATAGAAAGATAGATAGATAGACAGATAGACAGATGATTGATAGAGACAGACATATAAATGCATACATATATACAGAGATGAGAGATATACATACATAGATGCACACATATGTACATACATACACAGATAAGAGATGGATATAACAAATCAAACATATGTTGAACGAATTAGAGCTAGTTAACAAATAGAAAAATAAAGGATTCATAGCATGTATTAAAGGGAATACAAGCTGTGTAGCTTTGACTCAGAAGACTGAGAACATACTATTGCATCTCAGCTTGATTGAGCCATTGCTATGTTCAGAATACTGTGCTGGGTGCTGGAAAAGACACAAAGTTTGGATAAGACATACCCTCATGGAACTCATAGTCTCGTGGGTAGACTCGAAAAAACTAAAAGTACAAATAATATCCCCAGGTAATTATAAGGTGCAATCTTAGAAGAGAAATACATTAGAAAGGGGGGGAAAAGTTTATGGTCAGGAAAATTTAGGATTTCTTGCCCTAGGTAAGTATTTACTGAGCACTTAGCATAGATAAAGTAATAAACAGAATGTAGTTGCAAGACATGGTTCCTGCCCTCAAGGAATTTTAATCTATTGAGGGAAATGAAACATACAGGTGTAAAAAGCTAATACAAGAAAATATATTCTGTGTCAAATACGTGGTTCGGACAATGGATGCCAGGAGGTCCATGGAAGATCCTGAGCTAGGCCTTAAAGCAAGCGTAGAATTTGGACGGGTAGAGATAGAAAGGTAACTGAATGCCAGGCATTCCAACTGTCTAAAATCACTTGAGTCTCTCCCTCCACTATTGTTCCATACTAGAATATAAACACCTTTAGTGCAGGAACTGTTTTTAAATTCCCACTTAATCTTTATTAAGTGAATGGATGAATGGGTAGATATGGAAGAATGCCAAAAAATCTATTCAGAAAACAGACAGTATTCTGGGCATAATGGCACAAAGGGTTCATAAAGAAATATTGGGAGACAATCCTTCAGTCATTGAAGCCATGCAGTAAAGACAGATCATTAAGTCTGTGCTTAGGCATATATAACCTAAGAATGAAGTTTAATAAACTCACATAATTCAGTATTTGTATCACCATTTACTTGCTGTACCCATTTTCTGGAGGGGAAAACAAAGCAAGAAAAAGTGCTCAGCATTCTTAGCCACAAAATGAGGCCATTTCCCCTCAATAACATCCAAAGGGAGATCTTAAAGGTTGACTTTTGTGGAATTCTGCTTCTAGTTGCCAGCAAATCTTGATGCTGAATAAAAACAAAATGAGTGTATCACTTGGACAAGGGAGAGGGGAAGATCATATGGTGTATTCTTCTGGCAGTGACATCTTTTGGTGGATTGAATCATGCCCACCTGATCTGTAACATTTGGGCTCACCACAGGGAACACTTGGTGAGGGAGGATGCTCATGTGGGGATGCTGGCACTAGGAAAGCAAAGAAGAACAGTAGGAGAAACAAAATTCTCATTTAGGCAATGATGATGCCATTACTAGCTGGAGGCCTTTATATCAGTGGTAGTTGTTTTTGTTTTGGAAAGAAAGAAAGGGGAACTGAAAGGCATAGGGAGGGGCAGAGGAAATAGTTGGTGAGGAGAATGCCAAGTCCATTTTCTCCATGATATTTTTGCCATTGTTGCTGGATTCTACTGCTAAACTGCTATTAAAATACATGTTATAGTCCATTACCTACAAATGACTCTCCTCTAGGGCATTGTAAGAAACTTATTAGACAGAGTTTTATCTCAGATCCAATTAGAGTGAAATTTGTCATATTGTAGAGGTTCTATAAAGAATCAGAGCAGACTGAGTTCTGAGGAGTGAGCCAAATTCTGATACTTGAACTTACCTTTGAATACTGAGAATGTTTAGAAGAAACAAAAAATTTTCAGACAACAGAGGCTGGGCCATAGTGAAGGCACTGCATGAGGTTTGTCTGATGCCAGTTCTTCCAAGCAGGTAGATAGTTTATATTAAAGGCTAGTATTATCACTAGAAAATCCAACCAAAGGTGGGACAAGAAATTGAGTGGGTAATGAGATAAAATCAGAAACTGAGACTAATTGATAGCTAGAACGAAAGAGTCAACATGGAAGAGTCACTTGAGTTGGGGATTGGGAAATGGGTTCTAACAAGTTGAAGGATAGATCAACACATCTAGGTCTCTGTGCACTGCCATCATGCTTTTGTACAAGTACTACATGCCCACCTAGAAAAATTCTTCTGTTCTTCTATACTTCTATTGATCTCAGGCATCAAACAAAGCTCTGTAAAACACATAACCTCATTAATCTTTATTCTTCCACTTTCCACTGAGAGACCAGTATGAGAAAATACCACGTAGCAAAATGTTGTTGGATGTTAGCCGATTTACAAAACTTAGTCATGAGACCTAAGGGAGAGAACATTAATCTTGGAGTAAAATGTGCCATGAATACAGTATAACTCCAAGATATTCTGAATTTGGCTTTTGATCCCCTTTCCCATTGTGTTTACCTGTGTTAAATGGGAATATTTAAGCTCTCTCTTCCTGATGCACTAGTAAAGTCTGCTTTTTTAGCAATCTGGTTACAAAGGACCTAATAAATAGGTTCATGTGTACTCGTGCACGCGTGTGCACACACACATGCACACACACACAGAATCTGGAGTAGAAATACATCAACTTAATAGGAAAATATGAAGAAAAGGCTGTAAAAGGGAGGATAACACTTGGGAAGAAATAGTCAGAAACAAAACAACCTTTTGGATTTAAGGGAGGGCAAGAGAGAGTAGAAGAGGGGAGGGGAGGGGAGAGGGAAGGAAAGTGAGAAAAAAAAAGGAAGGGGAGAGAGAAAGGAGGAGAGAAGAGGCAAGAGGAGGAAAATGGAGGTGAGAGAATTCAAAACTAAGGGAATAACTCTCAGTTAGGAATATCTGAAGAAACTGTGATACATCAATATGGAGGAGTGTTATTGCACCATATGAAATTATGAAAGAGAGGATTCCAAAGAATCATAAGAAGGATGAACTGATACAGACTGAAATATACATTAAAGAAAAACAACATTGAAAGACTCAAGATCTCTGATCAAAGCAAAGACAAACCAAATTTCCAGAAGACCTGTGATGAACTGCATTATCCACCTTTCAAATGTCAGGTGACAGACTGAATGTGTAGAAGGAGACATGCTTTTCTGGACAAGGCCATTATGTGGATTTGTTTTTCTTGATGATATTTATTTGCTGCAAGGCTTTTTGTTTTTGCTGTTGTTATGTTTTCAGTTAAGGGAAAGAGCTGGGAATAGTGAAAATGATGCCAAAAAAAGTAGAAAAGAAATATCACTGCTAATGAAGCAGTGTTTAAAAGTGCATAGAATACAGAAGGAAGTAAAAAGCACAGTCAAGCAAATTTTGGATTGGCTTTATTATGCACTTCTTTTTTTAAAGCAAGTGGTATGAAATGGAGAGTCATAGTTTAATGTAAAGTCTTTTTTAGAATTTTTTGTATAGGGAAATAATTTTCATGTGTTTGTTAAGTTCAGATTAAAAAACTAAGAAAAATAATCTAGTAAGCATCCCCTTTCTAGCTTTCACATGCTATGATTCTGAATTAAAGGATAACTATATGGATCATATTTTACACATTGAAGGTCAAGTGACTGCTGTGATCTAGTGTTCATGGTAGGAAGCCAATGCTGGTAAAGCCAGAACAATTAGAAAACAAAGATCAAACTCAAATTGAGCAGAAGATCACAAAATCAGGGTGGATGTCAATGCATGTAGTCAAAGATAGTTAAATGATAAGCCCAGTCAATCATCAGGAGCAAAATAATATGCTTTATTCAAATATTCAAAAATAGAAAATCAAAGTTGAGCTGTCAGGACAGCAGAAGCAGATATAGGGCCTGTAAAGAAGAGCCATTCCCTATCCTCACCTCATTCTTTCTGCTATCTGAATCTGAGTAAGTTAGATGACTTCATATCAGAGCAAACTAGCTTGATGGAAGCATGTTTAACTGGAAAGCACATTGCATCTATAATCAAAAGTTCTGGCTTCACAACCTACTATTTCTAGCTATGTGAGTATCACAATTGGCCAAATTAGTTAACTCCTATAAGCCTCAGTTTCTACTTCTAAAAAACGAGAATAATATCACCTGGATTATTTCTGTACATATGTACCTATGAACAAACAGACCATACATGGAACAAAGTTGCTGTCATTTCTAGAGCATCATCTTTTTCATCACATCTGGCAATGGAATCATTCCATTTGAACATCTTCATAACCATTGTAATATAATGAGGAAAAGGAGATGATACTTAAAAATAATCTGAAAGAGAAGCTTTATTGGATCAAATACACACAGAAAATATCCATGTTGAAAGTGTGAGACACAATTTTGAAAGCTTTAATGAATGAATTTTGAAAATATTTGAAAAGGAAAAATATCTGTACATGGTAGCACTTCATAAATGCTCACTACTATTGAATGTCAGGGAAGCAAAGTGGCACAGTGGATAGAATGCCGGGTTTGGTGTCAGGATGACTCATCTTCCTGAGATCAAATCTGACTTCAGACACTTAATAGCTGTGTGACCCTGGGCAAGCTACTTCATCCTGTTTGCCTCAGTTTCCCCATCTGTAAAATGACAAACCACTCCAATATCTTTACCAAGAAAACCCCAAATGGGATGAAAAAGAGTTGGACACAACTAATATGACTGAACAACAGATTGTTGAATGATAAGAATAAATAAATAAAATAGGGGAAGATAGCAAATGATTAGAAAATATCATGCACATAAAAGAGTCAAGAAAAATCTTTTTCAATGGAGAAGAACAGGCCCTTCATCAATATGATAAAAAAAAAAGAAAGAAGAAAACCAAATTCTGAGTCTCAAAAATGAAAAGGGTGAATGTACCTCAAATGAAGAGGAAATTAAAACAATAATTAGGCATTATTTTGCCCAACTGTATGCACATAAATTTTTGACAACTTTAGTGAAATGGATGAATACAAAAACACAAGTTGCCCAAACTAACTTAAGAGGAAGTAAATTACTTAAACAACCCCATCTCAGAAAAAGAAATTGAACAAGCTATCAAAGAACTACCTAGGAAAAAATTGCCAGGGCCAGATGAATTTACTAGTAAATTCTATCAAACGTTTAAAGATCAGTTGATTCCAATACTCTACAAACTATTCGGGAAAATTAATGAGGAAGGAGTCCTTCCTAATTCTTTCTATGACACAAATATGGTACTGATACCTAAATCAGGGAGAGACAAAAGGGAGAAAGAAAATTATAGACCAGTCTCTCTTATGAATATAGATGCAAAAATCTTGCATAAAATATTAGCCAAAAGACTACAGCAACTTATAACTAGAATAACACATTTTGACCAGGTTGGATTTATTCCGGGAATGCAAGGGTGGATCAATATTAGGAAAACCATCAGTATAATTGATCATATCAACAATAAAACTAGCAGAAACCAAATGATTGTTTCAATAGATGCAGAAAAAGCCTTTGACAAAATACAACACCCATTCCTATTAAAAACACTAGAAAGTATAGGAATAAATGGACTTTTCCTTAGAATAATAGGTAGCATCTACTTAAAGCCATCAGCAAGTATTATATTCAATGGGGATAAACTAGAAGCATTTCCAATAAGATCAGGGGTGAAACAAGGATGTCCACACTCACCCCTCTTATTCAATCTAGTACTAGAAACGTTAAAAGTAGCAATTAGAGAAGAAAAAGAAATCAAAAGAATAAAATTAGGCAAAAAAGAGACTAAATTATCACTCTTTGCAGATGACATGATGATATACTCGGAGAATCCTAGAGAATCAAGTAAAAAATTTCTTTAGACAATAAACAAATTTAGCAAAGTTGCAGGATATAATATCAATGTAATTAAAATGACAATTTTACCTAAATTAAATTACATATTTAGTGCCATACCAATAAATCTACCAAAAAATTACCTTTTGAACTAGAAAAAATAGTGACAAAATTCATTTGGAAGAATAAAAAGTCCAGAATATCAAGGCAATTAATGAAAAGAAATGTTAGGGAAGGTGGCCTAGCCGTACCAGAGTTTAATCTCTATTATAAAGCAGCAGTCCTCAAAACTGCCTGGTACTGGCTAAGGAGTAGAGTAGTGGATCAATGGAATAGATTGAGTCCAAAAGACTCAGTAGTCAATGATTATAGTAATATACTGTTTGATAAGCCCAAAGACGACACTTTCTGGGCTAAGAATTCACTTTTTGACAAAAACTGCTGGGAAAATTGGAATATAGTATGGCAGAAACTGGGCATAGACCATCATCTAAAGCCATACACCAAAGTCAAGTCTAAATGGATGCACAATCTAGATATGAAGGCTGATACTGTAAATAATCTGGAGAAGCAAAGAATAGTTTACCTGTCAGATTTATGGAGTAGGGAAGACTTTATAACCAAAGAAGAGTTGGAGAGCATTATAAAATGCAAAATGGATAATCTTGATTACATGAAATTGAAAAGTTTCTGTACAAATAAAGCCAATGTAACCAAGATTAAGAGGGAAATGGGAAATTGGGAA
>JAQQSW010024313.1:0-10113 GCA_028646575.1 Pseudocheirus occidentalis | reverse complement strand
TTCTTCATTTAATCCATAAGGTAAATTTCACAATGATGTAGTATTGTAGCCTATTCACATATGCTAAAATAACATAGATAAACTCAATAGACTGGCAACTTCAACAAACACTCAGAAGCTGAACTGAATACTTACTTTAAATATTTGAGGATCGACGTCTTTGGTCATATAATACTCAAAATAACTGGCAAATCCTTCATTGAGCCAAATATCATTCCACCACTTTGCAGTAACCAAGTTTCCAAACCACTTTAGATATGGAGACAAAGAAAAAAACCCTTTCTTACATTTCATTCATATTCAAGTCTCTGTATTTTCTTACATTCAGTATGTATACAACATAAGAAATATTTTGGCTTTATCTGATATGGACAAAGAACCTAAAGATGCAATTTAAAACCCCCTGTGTTTTCAGTATGTCAAGATACCAGTAATGAGTAACTTGGTAGTGTTTATTTTTTTAAATTCTTAAAAAAAAAAAAAGGCTCCCTTGAGATCTGGACATTTTTAAGAGCATGTTCACTGATCTGCTTATTTTTACCTAAAAATGATCAGTTTCAAATCCAATATTCTTGAGGTCCATCCTTTCTCAGGACCCACTCCCCATCCCTGCCTTTTTTTGTTTTTGTTGTTCAAATTTGTGATTTCCAAGGTGTAGAGACCTGCTGTTATAAGGACTTCTTCCACAGGTGAATATCAGCAACTCATCTATAATCTGCAGGCAAGTGTCTTAAGTCTGCAATTTAGAAAGCTGTCTGAGATACTCTGATGGTCAATGTCCTACCCATAGTCACATGGCTGGCATGTGGCAAAAGCAGGTCTTGAACCCAGATCTCCTTGACTCTTGGGTAAGCTCTTCCTCCTCTATGCCAAGATATTGCCATTTCAGAGCAGTTTCTATCAAATGGGCACAATGGGACCCCTTTATAGAACTGATGTTGGGGAATTATGGACACTTACTATGTGGCGTAAATCAGGTAATTTTGTTATCCGTGTAATGTTTCGAGAGACATGAGTTCATCTGTGATATATGCAAATTTGTATAACCGTAAGTGTTCAGTCATGTACAATTGGGTCCCCATGGATTTTCTTGGCAAAAGCACTGGAGTAGTTTCCCATTCCTTTCTCTGGTGTGTCTTCATTTTACAGATGAGGAACTAAGGCAAATCAGGGTTAAGAGACTTGCCCAAGGTAACACAGCTAATAAATGTCTAGTCAAATTTGAACTCAGCTATTCCTGACTCCAGGCTCAGTGCTCTATGCCCTGCAGTTCCCAGCTGCCCATTATAAATGAAATGGCTAAATTTCTAAAACCACCAGGAGGCATAATGACACAATGACAAGATTCCACTCATCTTTTAGGCCAATAGTCATCCTGAATGTCCTGTCTTATAAAGATGAAGCTTAAAAAGAACAAACATTTTTATAACTCTTTATTACATTTCCTTAACCAAAATTTGTGGGGTCAGTTGAAAATTAAGAAATAAATATGCATTTAACTGGATTATAAGGGCCTGTCAATGACATTGCCTTATTCACTTTCAAATCCCAACTTTATCCAAGATTCTACTTCAACTTCAACTGGTAACGGTTCTACAGCAGCTTTCTTCTTTGTAAAGCAGGTACAAAAACATTCAGATTAACCTTTATCACATACCTGATGTGCGATTTCATGGGCAACAACATACAAAATGATGGTTTTTCTCAATGGGTGGTCATCCTTCTCTTGCACCAATGTATAATCATCAAATGTTATTAGTCCCCAATTTTCCATGGCTTGTTTGTTAAAAATAGGAAACCCAATGAGGTCTAAATGGAATCACATTGAAGGAAAAATTAAACCATTGCCTCTTAAAAAAGAAAAAAAATTTTACTAGCTGTGTGACCTTAGGCAAGTCACTTAACCCCAACTGCCCTGCCCTCCCCCCGAAAAAAACAAAAAAAATTTTAAAAAATTAAATTAAAAAAAATTTTATTTAAAAATACAAAATTCTGTTCTTGCATGTACATAAGAATTTCATGTTCATCATTTTGTTCGTTTCATGTTCATTATTTTTGCCTAATAAAATAACAAGGTCCTATTTTCTTATTTGTTACCTTTGTACTATGTAGATCCATTAAGTTGGGAAATGTGGCCCTATTCAAAGTCTCCCAATTGCCTCTGAACTGCATTAATCACGCTGAATTTAATAAACTATGTTTCACGTACAATTTCAAGAGCATAATATAGAAGAAAAAATGTTAGATTATGGCTTTATTCAAATATTATGTGGAACATGAAATATTTGCTGTCTTTACTTTTATTTTAAATAGTGATAACAGAGTAGACCTTATAATTTCTGATCCTGTGCCATACAACCATAAAAGTCTTTGTAGAAATTAATGGAAACACATGATTCGACTTTCATGCCATAGAAGGAAATAGCAATGAATTTTGAGTCTGAAGATGTAGATTCAAATTCTGGAGAGGCAGGTCACTTCTCTAGGCATCAGCTTCCGGATCTGTGCGATGAGGGACTAGATTAGGTGAGCTTGCTTTAGATTCTATGCTCTACTCAACACCTGAACATTAGCATCTAGCCTAAGCACTAGGGAAAAAAGGGTTGGAAAGAAGGTCAATAGTAGGAGGCAGGGAAAGGTTAAGAGGTCAGGCTGATAAATTAAGAATAAAGAGCAAAGGTGAGAAGGAATGAGTCTTTATAGAAAGCAAGACTATGAAGCTTTGCTGGGCGTCCTCACCTCTCCCTCCTGGCCTCCCTGGCTTCCTTCAGGTCACAACAAAATCCCACCTTCTATGGGAAGCCTTTCCTGGTCCCTTGATGCCAATGTCTTCTCTCTATTATTATCTCCAAGTTATCCTGTATACATTTTACTTGGACTTCCTTGTTTCACAAGTTGTCTTCCCACTAGTCTGTGAGCTTGAGAAGGGATTGTCCTTTGCCTTTTTTCTTATCTCTAGCACATAGAACAGTACTTCACACACACTAGGTGTTTAAGAAATGTTTTGTCACTGATGGACAATAAATGTCATAGAATACAGAGTTTTCAAACTGGAATGAACCTCAGAGATCAAAACCAACTTCAGTTTTACAGATCAGGAAGTCGAGGCCCCTACATACCCATAATGATTTGCTCTAGGCTACACAATGGGACAAGAGTGGAACCTAGGGCTTCCGACCCCCTTTGCAGGGCCCTTTCCACTAACCTGTGATGCCTCTCACTATTATACATAATCCCTATGACTGGGCTGCTTTCTGCAGGCTCTGAGCAGAGGTAGCTCCATGGGGAAAACTGGGGCAGTGAACCACGACAGGTCCTTTGGTGCTACTTCTTGGCCCTTGATTAATATGCATTCGTCCTGAAAAAAAAACCTTACAAACAAAAAGAATCTCTCACCCATTTTTGGAAGAGGATAACTGACATTAAATAAATCTTCCAACTTTGAGAAGATAGGGCCTGCAATACTCAAAGCCAAGTCTGCTCCCCCTTCAGCAACCGCATCCTTCCGAGCCCAAATCCGTACCTAAAAAGCAAAACCAAACAAAAAAGGCCCCAAAAGCAGAAATGAAGACAAACGATCAGCTTGATTTGATATCACAACTTGTTTTCTGTGATGCTGCTTTGAGAGAATGTCATTGCTCCCTTTCTGAAGGAAAACAGAACAGCCAAATATTTAAGTATATGCATAAAATCCAAGAGCATCTACACTGTATGTACGTGATCTCTTGGCTCATTTCACTTTCCATGCTAATCCTTTCCTGCCCACTCCCAAGGGAAAGAGAAAGACCAACCCAGGATTCCATACCTCATCAGAACTAGTAGATAGACAAGGGAAGGAGGTATTACAAATAGACTGGGGGGTGGAGGGGAATGTCAAGGTGGCGCAGTGAATAGAGCACTGGCCCTGGAGTCAGGAGGACCCGAGTTCAAATCCGGCCTCAGACACTTAACACAAAAACTAGCCGTGTGACCTTGGGCAAGTCACTTGACCCCAACTGCCCTCCAAAAAGCAAAAAAAAAAGAAAAAAAAATTAAAGAAATAGACTCGGTATGTTGGCTGCCCTGAGCACCAAGAATGGCTTGACATATGTACAATCACTATGCACTGTGACTATTCCTGGAAAAACGGTCATATTTACCTCCTTGCCCCGTCCAGTTCCGTTGATGTAATCGTAGTCACACACAGCAAATGCAGTGATGTATGTTGACATTGGGGGAGTTTGTTCAAAGCTGGTAACCATCCATTTGTTTCCATTTGCATCTTTTCTTTCAGAAGTGGCTAAAGAAAGTCTTATTTTAGCACACTGACAACACAAATCATAAAATACTCAGCCATGAGAGTAATTTCTCCTTTCTCACTTGGCCATGCTAATATTTGCCTGACTACTTCTCAGGCTGTCCCAATGGTTTAACAAAGTTCCTTCCTCACCCTTCACCAATGTGGGTTCACAGATGTTAATCATAGACCACCAGAAGCTAAAAATTAGAATAACATGGTACAGTGCAACGAGTGCTGCCTCTGGATTCAGAGCCTTGGTTGGAGCCTCTTCAATGCCTCCCTTCGGAATTCTGGACAAATCACTTAAGAAATGAAGAGGCTGAACTAGAGGTTTTAAGGTTCATACTTACAGTACATCTATGATATGGCATACAAGTCTTCTGGTTTCTAGACTAGCTCCTTTGTAATGGTATTTGAAATATTTTCAATACCCAAAGGACAGTGTGAAATAAGTGGCAGCTCTACCATTGGTGTGGCTCAGCTGCTTCTGTCTTGGTGGAAATCTAGTCCCTGTCTTTAAGACCCAAACCTAGGTTCATTTTAAGGGGTGTGGGGAATACAGTTTATCTTTTCCCCACTTTCATGCAAATCCAGAACTTAACTCTGCCTGTACATGTGGCATCAATGCAGACTGGGCTAAGGGATGCTGTGATAAGGTGACCATGTGGTCACCTACACTTCCCAGGTCCACGTGATGGATATCCAAAAAATGTAGGCAACAACTGAGTTGCAGGACTAAATTATTTTAAAGCTTTCATACATGTGCACTTACCCATCCCTCACTTCATGCTAGTGTTTGTTAATCCATCATTGAAGTTTGGTTACCAGCTCTCAGGATAAAATGCCATGGTGGATTATTAGAAATGTACACTCACTAAGGAAAGGATCATAACATTCTTACAAAACAACCTAAAATCAGAAAGAAGCATTCTTTACCTATGTCTGGCATGTTGGAAAGAGCCACATAAGTGGGATGGTGAACAATCGTGATATTGAAGGTTGCCTTCATAGCTGGCTCATCAAAACAGGGGTAAATTCTCCTGGCATGTGTTGGTTCCAGATTGGAAGCAATCAGAGCCCTGGATTGAAACATATTGGTGGTAAATATTTATTTTCTGCTATCTTATAGTCAGAAAAGACTTGGGTTCAAATGGACACTTATTAACTATGGGGCCCTGGGCAAGTTCTGTGCTCTCTCTGAGTCTCAGTTTTCTTATCCATAAATGAGGATAATAATGGCCAAAGTACCTACCTTGAAGGTTGTTGTGGGGAATTAGAGGGGAGGTTGGATGCAAAGGTTTTTGGTAAAACTTAAAACTCTAAATCAGTATAATCTCCCATTGCTATCATTATATATTATCAAGCTACTTGTTATTAGCAACAATTACCATTATTATCAGCAAATAAATTGGAGAGAGACTAGATGTTGATCTTTATCTTAGGAGGGGCCTTAGCAGAATGGAAAGTGCACTGGTTTTAAGAGATGGAAGCCTTAGATTCTAGACCCGTGTCTGCCATTTTAATCATCATGTGTCTTTGGGGAAGCTGTAAAAATCTCTCAGTACCTCAGTCTCCTTATCTGTAAAAAATATTTAGGGTCATAGCAGGATCAGATTGGATAATGTGTGAAAGTAGCCTATAAATTCTGGAGTGCTATTCAAATACAAGCATTATTACCATTTTGCAGCCAAGGTTTGGGGATGGGGAAGGAAAAAATTTCTTTTTCCCTTTCCACCAGTCCCTGCCCTGCCAAAGACAAGCATCTGTGCAAACATACTTCAAGCCTGATCATCTGAACTTTATAATGTTCCTGTAAATGAAACCTGTTCTTTGTCCTTCATTCTTGAAGAGGACCATGACATCAGAGAGGTGATACCATGGCATGCAAATGGATCAGATTTAAGTGAGGCAGGGCTGTGCAAAGTCACCAGCCTCACTCTCTCCTCCAGAGCCATCTGGGTGCAATGGTTTGGTGCAATGGACTGAACAAGAAGATATAGATCAGGAATGCTGGAGATAGCCCCAGATGGAACAAAACCTAAAGAAGAAACAAAGGAAATACTAGCAAACACTCACACAGAGAATGTAATACTTGTTACACATAACAAGCATATTACACTCTTTACAGCTCTATAATCTGTAGAAACCAGCCAAAGTTCTTGGTTTAGATGGACTAGACTAAGACTTGAGCCATTAACATAGCTTTCAGGTGACCTAAATACAAAAACCTCCCAGGCAAGCGGCCAACAGCAGTTCCCTCAAGCTTCTGATCAACAGACTATCATAGCTGACCAAAGCAGAGACAGGGAAACTGAGCATCCCTTCCAGTCTATGACTAAACAGACCTCACTTTGTTAACAATTAGATGATTTGTGTATGTCTCATTTTAATTCTGAACTTAAAGCACCAGACCATGCTGCATTAGGTCTGACCTGAACAGATGAATATACGCAGCGGTAGAGGCCAGGAAAATCTGAGTTCAAATTGGGGCTCAGAGACTTACTAGCTGTGTGACCCTGGGAAAGTCACTTTACCCTGTTTGCCTCAATTTCCTCATCTGTAAAATAATCTGGAGATGGATATGGCAAATCACTCCAGTGTCTTTGCTGAGAAAACCCAAATGGGATCGTGGAAAGTTAAACATGACTCAAATGACTGAACAAGAAAACCAGATGAATGTAGGGCTATGATTATTCATTGGATTCAGAATCTGAATTTGAATTTGAGATTGGCTACTTCTTACCTATGGGAATTTTAAGCAATTCATTTCACTTCTATTGAGAGGCCTTGGTTTTCCTCCTTTATAAAATGACATTTGGTCTAAATTCCAGTTTCTAGTCTCTAAGCTATTGAGATGGCTGTGCGTATACAGTGCTTAACGGAGTTCTTGCAATCCTTGACAATAATGTTGTTAATCTCACTTCCAGTGCTAGCAGAGCTCTGAAAGAATGGGTAGATGGCTACTGAGAAATCTGGATTTGAAGCCAGAAGCCTCCGGCTCAGATTCTGGCTCTTGATTATTAACTGCCAAGGTCACTCACGTTGTACTCAGTCTCTAGGCTTCCACTTCCTAATCAGTAAAACGTGAGAAGTGGAGGAGCTGAAACGGAAAGTCTCTGACTCTTAATATGGGATCTGTACTCAGATTTCCAAGTTTGTCCTCTTGGTGACCTAAAATTTGCAAACATTTCTTTATTTATTTATTGGAGAGGGGGAAGGCAAGGGAACTGGGGTTAAGTGACTTGTCCAAGGTCAAACATTTAATAAGTGTGTCAAGTATCTGAGGCTGGATTTCAACTCAGATCCTCCTGACCCCAGGGCTGTTGCTCTATTCACTTTGCCACCTAGCTGGCCCAAACACTCCTTGAATTATGAATTTTGGAACAGAAAGGAACTTCAGTCCAAGTTCCTGATCTCAGACATCAGGAAACTGAATCTTTGAAGACGTGAAGTGAGTGACTTTAAGTCTCAGGAATACTATGTACTTAAAACTAAAAAACATGAAGTACTGAGCACTTTTTTCCACGTTGTTGTACAATATTTTTAGGCCATACCAAACGAAGTAAGAAGACAGGTACAATAGACGGCCTATTTAATTTGCAATCTGGAAATAAGAGGATAGGCTCTATGTGCTCAGACATTTGGAAAAGTCACCTAGCCTCTCAATCAATCAATGAACATTTATTATCTCCTTCTGAGTGCCAGGTACTGTGCTAAGCTCTGGGGACACGAAAAGATTCAAGACAGTTTCTGCCCTTAAGGATCTTATACTCTTAGTGGAGAGACAATGTGGAGACCAAGTAAGCTTCATGTAGGAGCTAAATCTCAGAAACTCGTTCTTCTCAAAGGAGGTGTCATGATGGAACGAATAAGAAACTTCAAGTTAGAGAAGCTGAACTTGAGATCCCCTTTCTGAAACTCACTGGATGTATTCCTTTATTTTCTGGTTCTTGCTTTTCTCATCTGTAACATGAGAAAGTCAGATTAGATGATCTCAAAAGTCCCTTCTCACTCAAAACTTCAGATTCCAAGATAAATGAGTAGAAAAAGGCATGATTAAAAACAATGAGTAATAGAAATTAAGTGTGAAGAGGAAGGGGTTGGGTTTTTTTTTTTTTTGCACTATAAGAGGTTGGATTCTACACTAACCACAACTTCCAAGAGAGCCTCCTGCCCAAAAATTCATCAAGAATCCATTCAGATCTAGGAACTTGTAAAATTTCTTTTTTCGAAAACCTTGATACCAATACCATGCAGAAGGAAGATACAGACCTCCTACCAAATTAAAGGCTGTGACTTGTGAACCCACTAAGGCAAAAGACCAGATTTAAACAGAAATGTTTGGACTCTAAAGAAGTGTCAGACATAGGAAGAAATTCAGTGGATTCTTGAAGTTTCCTTCCTCATAAGGGACATTGGAAAACACTTTCTCTGGTAACAAAGAACAAAGAACACGCCAGTGTGTTGACCACACTCCTGAATAAGAGAATTAGAGGGCATGTGAAAGGGGGAGGGGGGGACATTTTTATTTGGCATCTTACATATATAAATTGCATATCCCAATGCTTTGTATAATTAATGCAGTCAGAAAGCTCAGAAAGAGAGTATTTCTCTTCTCCAAGTTGTAAGATGCCATAACTGAGCTATCTCAAATGATACAAAGAAAAGCTGTTTTTGTACATAGAAATGTAAAAACTCTGAGAACATCCTCTCCCTACCACTTTCCATTTCTAAAGGAAAGGCCTGTTGGGTCTGAAAGTTAAAGAGGGAAAGTAAAGTGCAGGTATGGGGTGAAAGAAGCAAGAACTGGATGCCCTTAGAAGACTAGTGCTGGAAAGCTAAGACAATCTGCAAGACTGGGAGCCCTGTGCCCTGAGAACAGAAAGGGGCTGAAGGGACAGATTTAACTGAGATGGATCCTCAGGAAGAGAAAGGGAGAAGCTGGGTGGCCACGACTGAACTAGTTGAGCATCACGGGAAGGTGGGAAGGGAACGAAAAGGAACACGACAAACTATCCTCTTGGAAAATGTGAAGAAACGAAGTCAGATTTATCAAAGGTGAGAATGGAAATCCTGCTCGAGAGGGATGGGGACAGATGAGGACAATCCTTCGGGATTTGTCTTTAGTCTGAAAGAAAAGGAAGAACTTCAGCTCTTGCCCGGGGGATGGAGAAAGAAAGGTTGGCGAAGAGAAGCAGATGGGGCTAGTCTTCCAACACTGAATACCTGAGAGGCAGGAAGTGAAGGGAAAATCTTGTGGGATGAAAGTGAAAAAAGGTGGGGAAGGAGGCACTGGAAAAGGGAAAAAACCAGAGGATATAGAGCAGTGAAGAGGGGTTGAGGATAAGAGCACTATCCCTTACCTAAGCCTTCCCTGGTCATAATATACGTTGCGGAAGAGCCCATCCTTGTCGGTCTGGTTCACTAAACCAGAGTAGTCCAACTGCAGCACGTAGTGGCGTCCGGCCTTCAAGGTTTCCCTCAGTTCCATCACCAGGTACTCCATCTTCGGGAACTTCCACAAGTTACTGACCGCCACCTGGCCCACTGGCCGCTGCTGCCCGTCTGCCCCGGGGCCCTCGGGCAAGGGACCCAGCACCGAGGCGCCCTCGTAGTCTAGCTGGAAGCTGTGGATCAGCACCCGGGTGGTCGGGGTGACGCATTTCACGGTGATGTTGAGACGCCCGTTGAAGGACTTAGAGGACTGCTGGATCTGGTCCGGCTGCAGGGGGACCCAGAGCTCCAGATCATAGTGCAGGGGCACCAGGTCGGAGGGCAGGCGCGGATGCTTCCAGGGTTCAGAGGTGGGCTGGAGCTGGGGCTCGGAGGTGGGC
>JAQQSW010024312.1:0-10114 GCA_028646575.1 Pseudocheirus occidentalis | reverse complement strand
TCCAAATCCCGGCTAGCCTTCAAAGCTCAATTGTACTTCTTTCTCCTGCATGAAGCCTTTCCTGATATGCTCAGGGAAAAAAATCCTCCCCCCTTACTCTAAAGGCACTTTTTTTCTTTAAGTTCAAATCTTTTTTATATAATGAACTTAAACATCAACATGAAGATTTCAGTATACACAAAACATAAAAAGGATTATATATGAAATAGAACTCTTATAGTCTGTTGTTCGTGTGTGTGTGTGTGTGTTTGTAGGATGTTCCAAAACTCTTAAGGTAATTTTCAGCTATTAAAGCTTAAAATGGTTCTAAGACTTTTGGGATAGCATGCATATATAATTTTATATGTAACTAAAATTATATTTATATACGTATATACACATATTTCACATAGAAAAGGAGGAGGAAGAGGAGAAGTAGGAGGAAGAGGAGGAGGAAGAGGAAGGAAGGAAGATAAAAAGAAAGAACACCTAATACTTACAAGATGCCAAGCACTGTGTTCAGCATTAAATCTACAAATTAAAATCAGAGGCAATCTTTGCTACATCTAGAGGTCAGACAGCAAGGCCCAGGAGTTCCTGGGATACATTCAGGTGTCAGGCTTATAGGAAGGGGAAAAGGAGTCCAAGTGTCAGAGTAGAGAAGAGCTTCTGGGCTCCCTATGACACAGCTGGGATGGCAATTCATCGGGCAGCTAGGAGTGGATAAAGGGTAAGGGGGCATTTGTAGGGAAGCAGGTGGGGGGCAAGTGGTGTCCCAGTGGATGCCCCAATGGGACATACAGGCAGTTTTGGGTGACTTCTGGGGTTGTCTGTATGTAGGAGGAGGGGGTAGATATAGTGCTGACTGGGGCTCTCCAGTCACCTCCAGATGGCAAGAACAGGTGGAAGTAGGGTCTTGACGGGTCAGATTTCAACATGTTATAAGGAAGAATTTCTTGCCAGTGATACCTATCCTACAATGAAAAGGTCTGCCTTCATAGGTGGTAAGTTCCCCATCACTGGAAGTCTCCAAGCTTTAACTTCAAGAAATTTCATAATCAACTATGAATTTTGTCAAAGCAATTCATGTTCGGCTACAGTTTAGACTAGATGGCTTCAGGGGCTAGCATGAATATTCTATGATTCTTGATATGTTCTAGTCTTGGATAAAACACTGGACTCTCTGGTGGCTTGTCAAATCTGGAAACAACCAGCAGTTCTGGGGTCCAGACACATATGTTTGCCTTCCTTTGAGAGGCTTGGCTGTGGTTGGCTGCAGGCTGCTCAGAACAATGTAGGCTTGGATTCTGCCTCTGGTCCTCTCCAGCTAGGGGATGATAGACAAGCTGTTTCACAGGTCTGAACCTCAGTTTCAGGAGAACATGAGTGCTTTCAAAGGCTCTGATTAGGCTTAACTGAGAGTTTGTATGTGTGTATGCATGTCTCTCTCTCTCTCTCTCTCTCTCTCTCTCTCTATATATATATATATATATATGTGTGTGTGTGTGTGTGTGTGTGTGTGTGTGTGTGTATATATGTATATATTAGATGTATGCATAAGTATATGTTTAAAGCTTAAATGGTGGTAAGAATTTGGGGATGCCCTGTATGTATATGTTTCTATGACTGTTGCTTGTTATTGCTATCTGTCTTTGGCTTTTATACAGGGACACCATTTCCCTAGAGCCCTCTATTAGACCTGCATACTATTAGAAAAGAATTGGACTAAGTTTTGATATCAAGTAGGTAGGGAATTTGGCCATAGGAACCTTAAGGAAAAACTTATGTTTATATCCCCAGAAAAGAATAGTGGTCTCTCATTCACAAACATTATTTCCCCCTTCCTCTTGTCTCATGGCAGCACTTGGTCTCCCAATATTCTTGGAACCCTCCTGATAATCTCTCTAGATTCAGTACTAGACAAACTATGGGCCAAGGTGGAAATATCCCTTAAAAAGGTCTCCTACCTTCTAGTTCTTGAAGAATCAAGGATTTTTTTCAGTCCCTAGACAAGATAATCAGAGTGACAACCAATAATCATGATGGCACTTCGAGTCTATTCTCACCAGATTATTTGTTCAGTTTTTCTCTTAACTAGCAAAGATACTAAAGTGTGTGGTCATTTCCTTCTCCAGTTCATTTTATAAATGACAAACTAAGGCAAACAGGGTTAAGTGACTTGCTAAGGGTCACATAGCCAGCAAGTGTCTGAGAACAGAGATTTTAAATTAGCAAAACAGGAATAGAGTTTGTAGGATTTGTTATTTCTAATTTTCCTAGTCTAGTATTTCTAAACTTTTAATTGGGGCAGCTAGGTGATATAGAGGATAGAGCACCAGGTATGGAGTCAGGAAGACCTGAGTTTGAATACAGCCTCAGACATTTCCTAGCTATGTGACCCTGGGTAAGTCACTTGACCTGGTTTCTTCAGTTCACTCATCTGCAAAATGAGCTAGAGAAGGAAATGGCAAACCACTCTACCTTCTTTGCTAAAAAACAAAAACAAAAAAAAACCCAACTGGGTCATGAAGAGTTGAACACAACTGAAAATGACTGAACAATAAAACTTTTGATTATCATTACATGTTGGTGACCCTATTCCCTCAGCCTCCCATGAATGTAACATTGAATTTGTCTTTGTCTCCTTCTTTTCCTTTTTTCTCAGCCCAGGACCACTGGCCAAGACTGAGACTCAGATCTAAGCAGGTCAAACTGAGAGCGATTAATTATCCTCTGAATGGTTGCTTGGTTCCCCTACAAATGGCAAACCAGGAGCTCTGGAGGTAGCCTCATGGTAGCAGCTGCAGCTTTAGTGGCACCACCACCTCTCATCCTGGGGGCAGGGGCCTGACCACACTCTTCCATTACCCAGTTCCAACAGAGTTCCCCACTGACCTTTAACTTTCTATTTGGTGTTTATGATTTGCGAAATCTGGAAATCAACACAGCTTCTGGTGATTCAATCTCCTGAAGTCTTCTTCAGCTGGTACATGCCGCTGCTTGGGGCTGCTCTGGGTTTGGGCCCACTCAGCTCACACACCCAGGTTGGTGCAATAGACCCTTCCTGTCAGCCTGTCAGGCTGCCTTCAGTGAGAGATTTGTTTCTCTAGAGTCTTATTTTACAGGTATTGGAGGTTATTGGTGCAGGAGCTTAAGCAAGTTCCTGCCTTTACTCCACCATTTTCCCCTGTATCTGTGTTCATTCTTTCTTACAATTCGTCTATCATTTTGGTAGTAAATCATATAATTCCATAAAATACTAATCTTCCTCACTTATAAATGTGGACCTAATACTCCTCTTCTAAAACAAAAACAAACAAAAAACCTTCTATAACTCTATTCTGAACTGAATAATATTTTAACTCTTCTGTCTAATATTCGGATTCTTCATGTCAACCTTCCCCTAAAGTCTCATCTCATATTATGGCTCTCCATAAACTCTGTGTTCCAGACGAAAAATTTAATTCTTTTAAGAAATGAGACATTGTAATGCACTTATTGTTGTTCATTTGTTTCAGGCACATTTCATTCTCTGTGACCCCATTTGGGGTTTTCTTGGCAAAGATAACAAAGTGTGTGATCATGACCTTCTCCAGTTCATTTAGTAAATGAGGAACTGAGGCAAACAGGGTTAAGTGACTTGCCCAGTATCACATAGCCAGCAAGTGTCTGAGGACAGATTTGAACTCAGGAGGAGAATTTACTTAGAACTTTTCGCTTTATTTTAATAAAACATGTGTCAGGGTCAAGGTGCTTACAAAGTAGAAAGAATTCTGGTTGCCTAGGGGAAAGATATTACAAGCAATCTGGGTGAGGGGCCATGGCTAAATAAAGTAGATAACTCTGGCCCACTTTGCTCAGAAAAAGCAATTTGAGCTCTGCCTACCCCCGGCATCCTGGCATGCACACACACACACACACACACACACACACACACACACACACACACAAACGGTCAGTGTAGAAGTGGCATTTTTTTCCTCTGCTTTTGTTCCCCTTTTTTATTATTGCATAGAGATCTTACCAGATGTCTGTGCATTCCACACTTAGAATCCTCAGGGCATTAACATTCCACAGTTTCTTTTGCCATTCATTTATTCAAGGAACAATTACTAAGGACCTCCTCAGTGCAGAGCACTGCACCTGGAATAGGAAGAGGCAGTAAATATGGACTAGACAGGGCCCTGGCCCTCACAGTAGCTAGAGTATAGTAGGGGCATAAGACAAATGTGGAATCACAGCCTTCAGAGCCAGCACAGACATGAGATCATCAAGAGGAGGGATCTGAACTCAGATCTTTGTGGCTCCAAGTTCAGTGTTCTTTCTATCAACCAAGAGTTAACAAACCATGGGCCAAATCTGGCTTATAGATTTTGTATGACCCACAAGCTAAAAATGACTTTTACATTTTTAAATAAAGTTATATTTAGTGATATTTTATATTTTTAAATAAATTTTATTTTAAAAAGTTTAGGCATTCTTAGCTTACAGGCTATATACATACATATGGAAGCCAACTGGATTTGGCCCTTGGGCCATAGTTTGGTGACCACTGTACCACACTAAATATATTTCTTTATATAGGTGTTCTTTTAAAAAATTTTCCTTGTTTTATTTTCAGTTACAGCATTATTACTTCAGTTCACATGTTTATAGGCCTCTTACAATGTAATTCCTAGTTTCTTTGCAGAATTATTCTAATGTGAATTGCTCCCAGGAATGTATCAGGGCATCAGTTTCCCCACAGCTCTAGATGGCCATTGGAGTTCAAACTTTGATTTTACTTTGACCAAATTCCTGTAATCCACACAGTTGCCTTCTTTTCCATTATTATAATTGTAACCACTGTTCCAGATGTTAAAGTGCTAGATTTTTCATCAGGAAGACCTGAGTTCAAAATATACCTCAGGCACTTACTAGCCATGTGACCCTGGTAAAATCACTGAACTCTTAATCTCACTTTCCTCATCTAGTCAATAAAATAAAGCATCTGGACTCAATAGTCCTTAAGGTCCCTGCTAGTTCTAAATTTAAAATTTTATAACTTATTTGTTTTTGTTACTTCTAATGTGCATTTTTCATCATTTTGGAAATAGGCCTAACAGAGGCTAAAAGATGCTTTCCTAAGATTCTGATTTACTTAGATATATTTTGCCGTAAGGGAAGGTTCTATCGGGGGTATAAGAATGATTAGGAAGTGACTGGGATGTAAGAAAAAAGAGCATTAATAAAACATATTTTAAAATTAAGAGAGAGGAACCAGACCATTTTAATTTAATTCTCCTGTTTCCTCGGCAGCAAAATTAGCTTTCAGCTCAATTAGTATACATCTCTTTAGGCTGGTCAGAGATCTTCTATACTAGATGTTGCCATGGCCCACCCCAAAATGTGAGATCCAGGCATCCAACTTGTCCCCCAAATACCAAACACAGGCCCTGACTGCTACTTGATTGTTTTCTTTCCTCTTGCATTTAAAAAGAATGCCTTAGCATTAAAACTGAAAGCCAGTAACAGTGGTGGTAAAGCCTCCTATATTTGGGCCTCCTTGCAAGCTTTCTGAGCTTCTGGTTAAGCCTTAGATGGGATAGATGTCGATTGCCTGTTATCAGTATCAGTGGATACACAGGATCCCAAGTTGAGGGTAGGCTAGAGAAATGGAGAAGTACAGTGGAAAGGGTGTAGGATTTGAATTAAAAAACCATGGGTGTGATTCCCAATTCTATGATGACTGAATGATACTGTGTCACACAGTATCACACAATGTATCACAGAATGAGGAAGGACATGACAGGCTGGCTGACATGGTGGACTGAGAGTCAGAAGATCTGGATTTGTATCTAGATTCAGATCCTTAGAAGTTTTGTAACCCTGGGCAACTCACATAATGTCTCTGTCCATTAGTATCTTCATTTGAAAAATGAGTGGCCACTTCCTTTCTATGGTGTCCCATACTCAGTTTCTTCATGTGGTAAATTAGACATCTTGACCTTTAAGGTCTATAAAGTCTTTTCAGATCTAAGTCTCTGATCCCAGGAGTCTATTATAATCTGCTTTGGTATTATGTAAAGCCCCAAGCATCATATTTTGGGAATGGCATTATTGAGCTGGAATATGCTTGTACATATTGATATAGATGAGACGGCAACAATAAAAATAATAAGAGTATGTACATGGTGCTTTAAGTTTTTGCAAAGCTATTCACAAAAATCATATCATATTATCCTCACAACAATTCTAGAAGCCAGGTAGTATTATTATCCCCTTTTCACAGTTGAGGAAATTGAGGCAAAAAGATGTTTAATGGGTTTGCCCAGTATCACACAGCTAGCATATCAGGTTGAATTTGAACTCAGGTCTTCCTCACGCCAGATCCTCAATCTATTTATACCACCTAGAAAGATACCTCTGAGACAAGGTAACTGCCTTATTCATGCCACTGGAGGATCAGTTTAAGGATGAAAGGTGACAACAATCAATGGTGAAGAGATTTGAAACCACATACATTATAAGTGATAGAATGAACTGGGTATGCTTACCTATTTATCTTACAGACAAGATTTAAGAGTAACATGATCTCTCCTTTTCAAATTTCTAAAGGTCTGTCATGTGGAAAAGAGATTAAGTTAGAATAAGGAACGATGAATGAAATTTATATGATGTCAGGCTTTTTTGTTTGTTTTTTTTGTTTTTAGTTCATTTAGTAAATTAAATTGTTTCAACATCAAATGGACTATATTGGGTAATGACTCTTTCAATAGATATTGACTGACTCAAAGCTGTTAAAGTTGTTAGGTAACCTTTAGGATTTACCCAGCTTTGTTTCTAGGCTTCTGGGTGGTATAGTAAATGAAGGATTGGACTTGAGGCCAGGAAAAACCAAGTCAACCCTCACACTTTTACTAGCTCTCCGATTCTATACAAGTCACTTTCATGGAAGTAATTTGTCCAAGAGGAAAGGCATTGGGCCTGGGTATTGAGACAGGAGAAAGTTCTAAGGAGTCAAAGACATAGAAAGCCTTGATTCATGAGAGTTTAGAATATGCCCAGGAATTCTGCTTAAATAACCTACCCAGAAAATAGGCTTCACCCTGGTGGAGTAGAATGAGGGCATCATAAAAAGAGAAAGGACACTTGAGCCCCATTGTTCTGGAGGTGTGAGTTTCCTAGGCCACACACATTCCCTTAGTGTATGCCTTTATTTGTGTTTACTTTTCAGGCCTACCTGCTTTCCCTATTTGATGTTATACATAATTGTAAGAGATTGTAACTTATTTTCATGAAGAGCGTATTTTGTAAATTCTCTTCTTAAAATGCTATCTCAACAAATGCCTTTGCTATGAGCCAATTGTTTCTTCTGGCTGACCATTAAAGGCAAATGTATACGCTGGGGCTTATGAGCTTTAATTGTACGTATGTTAACCAGCAGAATAGTTTAGATGTGGGGTTAGTGGTTCTCTGGAAACCCAACTGAAAACTGCAAGCTGAGTAGGGCATGATGTTAATATATGCACATATATACATTATGCTTATATACATACACATATGTATACACATATACACACACCAACTCTTAATACAGCATGCTGGTACACATATGTATGCATACATGCATATATGTGTATGTATGTATGTATGTATATGTGCATGTGTATATGTGTGTCACACATATAACATACCTCAACTTCAATATCTGTGTGTCTATATATGCATGTACACACATACCATTGAGATATATACACATATGCACATATATACACACATATAAATTAATAACAAAAGAGGACAGCAGGTTAGCATCTAATAAGACAGATATTTCAGCAGCTGCAGCGTCTGTGAGCAAACGGTTCATACTTCTGCTGTTAGGGGAAAGAAAAAACCAAAACAACACCCACAGTCACACAATGAGCCTGTCCCAAAATACACTTGTTTCACACCACCCACCAAGAGGAGCTGCTATTTCTGCTCATGCACCATCATTTCTCCCACCCCCTGCTCAACATGTCTAACAGTGAATTCATTGCTTTAGCTATTGAGGATAAATCTGAGCCTCAGGATCTCTCGGAGTTCATCTGTTTTTCCCCTTTCCCCATCCCCCTGGCTTTTGCATTTCTTTTCCTCTTGGGAACCACACATGAACGAGCAGCTTAAAAAAGACTTTGTCGCTCATTCAGGTCACAACTGCAGCCCGGCATCGCCTGGGAAGGGACAGGTTCTCACTTCACTGAGGCCCAGTCCTTTTATGAAAGGCAAGAAGTGGCCTGGGTTCAGCTTCCAAGCCTCCGCTGTCTGTCAATGGGGCCCCAAGGGTGACTGGGACATATACAAAGCCTCCTACTCACCCAGACCGGCCAAACCACACACTCGCGGAAGGTGGAACAACTTGGAAGACTTTCAAAACAAAGGCATTTCTTAGCCAGAGGAAGTTGGCTAAGGAAGTTGGATTGTGAGAGATTCTTCTTAAGGGCTTAAAATACTCAGTTGCTTCTGGGGCCCACAAGGAGAGACCAGATGGCTTAAGATGGATTTTACCAAGTCTTGTTTTTAACTAAAAGTAAGATGGGTGAATAATGAGTGGCCCTCTAAAAATTTGGTTTTTTTAAGTGTGTGTATGTGTGTGGAGGGGATGAGTATAAAAGTAATCTCAGCATAGAAAAATAAAAACAAAATAACCTCATAGAAGAAAAATGAACATTTCTTCTTTTGCCCTGTCTTTGGTTGTTCTTTAAAATATTTTTTTTAATTTTTTTATTTGTTTTCTTGTTTACATCATTCATTTTCATGACATTTTTGAATTACAAATTTTCTCCCCATCTTTCCCCCACCCCAACCCTAAAACAGTGTTCTTTAAAATAATAATTAAGAGACACAGGGTAGAGTGCAGAGAATACTAGATTTCAAAGGAGAGGCTCTGAGTTCCAATCTAGGCTCTTCCCTGACCTGTATGAGCTCAGATTAAGTCATGTCCTCACCTCAGGGCTCAGTTTCCTCATTTTTAAAAATGAAGAGGTTGTATCTAAGTTCTCTTTCAGCTGTAGATTTACAATTCTATATAGCACTTAAATTTTTTTGATAAACATTTAATTAATTTTATTTTTAGTTTCCAACATTCGTTTCCACAAGATTTTGAGTTACAATTTTTCTCCCCATCTTTCCCCTATCCCACACCCCAAAATAGCAAGCCTACTGAATAATCCTTCCCCTAATCTGTTCTCTCTTGTATCCTCCCCTTTTACCGTCCTAACTTTCTAGTAGGGAAAGATGGGTTTCTATACCCCAGTAGTTGTATTTCTTATTTCCCAGTTGCATGTAAAAAGCAAATTTTTAAATATTTCTTTTTAAAACTTTGGGTTCCAGATTTTTTTCCCTTCTTCCCTCCTCATCCACTCCCACTGGGAAGATAAGCAATTCAATACAGTTTGTACATATATAGTTACCCAAATCATTTCCACAGTAGTTATATTGTGAAAGACTAACTATATTTACCTCCATTCTATCCTGCCCCCCATTTAGTCTATTTTCTCCTTTGACCCTATCCCTTTCGAAAAATTGTTTGCTTCTAAATACCCTCTCCCCCAATCTGCTCTCCCTTCTATCATCCCCTGTCTTATCCCTTTCCCCCCTATTTTCCTGTTGGGCAAGATACCCAATTGAGTGTGTATGTTATTCCCTCCTTAGGCCAAATTCAATGAAAATCAGGTTGTCCCATTCCCTTTCACCTTCCTGCTCTTCCCTTCCACTGTAACAGTTTGCTTTTGCCTCTTTTATATGAGATAATTTACCCTGAACTATGGCTGACTTTCTTCTTGTCCCAATGAATTCCTTTCTCACCTCTTAATTTTATTTTTTAGATATCATCCCTTCGTATTCAACTCATCCTGTGCCCTATGTCTAGGTATACATGAACATACAAATGCCACCACTCACATATATATTGATATACACATACATCCTCCTATACATACATATATGTATGTATACACACACACACACATATATATATATATATATACACACACATACATATACACATATATATTCCCTTCAGTTATCTTCATACTGAGAAAAGTCTTATGAGTTACAATCATCATTTTCCATGTAGGTATATAAATAGTTTAATTTTAATAAGTTCCTTATG
>JAQQSW010024311.1:0-10114 GCA_028646575.1 Pseudocheirus occidentalis | reverse complement strand
AAGTACACACTTCAGTAAAGGGACAGGGACAGGGTAGAGAACAGAACAAGGAGGGGAGGGATAGGAAGGAGAGACAGATGATCACTGTCACAATATGTCCACTATGAAGATGTCCTGTATAATCACACATCCACAGCCTGTATTCAATTGATTGTCCTTCCAGTGGGGGTGGGTGACAAGGGAGGAATCCAAAGAATCTAGAATTTAAAGTTCTGCAATACCTGCAACTAGGAATTAAGATATACAGGGGCTGGGATAGGGAGACCCTCCCTGCCCTACCAGAAAATAAGAGAGCAGAGCAGGGGAGGGGCTCCACAGTGGGATTGCTGTGTTAGGGGTGGGGCAGGGGCAAGATGGAGAAAATGTGTAATTCAAAAATGTAATGAAAATGAATGATGTAAACAAGAAAACAAATAAAAATAAAGTTTTTTTAAAAAGTGTTTAGGGTGGAAGAGAAAAAATAATTATCCAAGAGAATAAAAATGGTGGGTATACCACATTCAAGGGGAGATTTTAGAATTCTGCAATCTCCTCACTTCTTCTGACATTATCAGACAATGACTAGTAGTAGTGACACAGCTCTGGGAAGCTTCGTGTTACTAAGTTTGGATTCAATGAGGCCTACGTTCTTTTGTGCCTACAGGTTTCACCCATCTCACAACAGGACCAATATTCCTATGGGCAACAGCAGTAAATTCTAGATAGGGTACCTACTGCATTTCAGGCATGAGAATTTCAGCAGTGGGCAATGAGTAAATATTATCCAATGTTTTGGGGTTCTTTGGGTTGAGCACCGGTCTAAGTCCAAACCAAAGGCCTTAGTCCCAGGGACGGACTAGGATATGTTTGTTTGTTTTTTGTAAGGGGAATTGGGGTTAAGTGCCTTGCCCAAGGTCAAATGGCTAGTAAGTGTTAAGTGTCTGAGGCAGGATTTGAACTCAGGTCCTCCTGACTCCAGGGCTGGTGCTCTACTCACTGTGCCAGATGCCTGCCCCAAGGGCCAGGATATGTTTGAAAACATCATGCCCCAGAAATTATGCATAGATATAGTACATATGGTCGCTTGATTTGAACAACAGGTTTTGAGAATGTTTGCTATGAATTTTTTCCCTTGATTTTCTATTTTAATGAAATTATTCATTTTGATCATTATTGTATGTTGTCATTTAACGGATATTAAAAACAATTTAAACTCTTGAGGGAAAAATACAGGGGGACTGAGGATTCATGTACTTTAATTTGAGTAGATTGAACCTCAGCTAGATTTTTAGACTCTAAATAGTGAGGGAATGTGATATACCTATTGACTTGTAAATACAATTGTTCATGCTTTAAACCTTATGAGTCCATGAGCTTGTAAGAGGAGCTAATGATTACCTTTGATTAGGGAAGAGTCAGATATTAGAATTCCCAGATCACCTGTGTGGCAGAAACTAACCAAAGAGGTGAGAAATCTTCCCAAGTATGCCCATTCCTTTTGTCTCTGAAACAAGGTTTATATGATAATTCTGGCATTAAAAAAGGAAGGCTTGGACAAGGGTCACCGCAATGGAAATGGTGAGAAAAGTGGGACAAATCAAAGAGATGTTTCAAAGGAAGAAATGACAGGATTTGGTATAGAAGTTTTATACATTTTTCTTTCTCTAACAAGCTCTCTTTTCTTGATGTTTCGATATGCCATGGCATCAAAAAAGAGGGTATGAGGAATTCAAGAGATGGAAGAGAAATAATATATGTTACCATTGCACATTACACTCAAGCGGCTATGCAAATGAAGTCATGAGCATGCAAATGAGCAAACCAAGTTGAAATGCCACTTCTTAAATAAAAATGTTCACTCACTTTCCAAAGGGCATGTCAGGTATATGCTGATGAGTCTAATTCAGTCCTGGCATGAATTACTTGGGCTTTGGGGTCACTTTAAAGAAGAGGTTAAGTTAAGTCTGCTTTTAGCTTCTCTTCCATGTTCCCTCCAAGTCCTGCATGACACCTAACACTCGAATGTTATTAAATAACAATCATGAAATAAGGACCTCGGCAATCTGGGTAGCATTATGCAAATTATACCTGGCCTTTGGGCCCTTGGTAAGTTTTATATGGCATTCTCAGTGGGACCAATAATCGTGCTTCTGACTTAATTAAACCATCTTTTGCTCTTTCCAGAGAAAGATAGATATCTGTGATGCATGTACAGTTTCATCATTATTCCCAGCTTTGCACAGTGGTGGACTCAGTATGATAATCAATTATGCTATAACCCTATAATAAATCTAGTCTTGGAGAACAGACTCAAGCCTACTCTGGAGTCTAGTATCTGGAGTTAAAGTATTATCTTCTCTATTCAAATTTTTTGAGAGTTGTTTTATCAAAAGAAAAAGAAAAAGGAACAAAAATAACTTTATCTAGTCTTTCTCTTTCTAGCAGGTTATTTCCTAGCTGTGTCTGCTCCTGCCACCTAGCTTCCCCCTTCTCCTGTCCTAATTCTTCCTCCCTCCAACTCACTCCACCCCTTAATTATGGATCTTCTATGTCTGGAAGCTCCCAAGCCAGAAGCTTCTGGTTTCCTATTGATTGGTGACTCCCTGATTTATGATCTCAAGGGTGGGAAGGCAATTAGACAACCCCTTGTCCTAAGAAGGATCACTGTTCTCCTTATAAAAAATCTGAGCTTGCCTAAGAAAACTTTCATAAACCTATAGCTACATAACCTTCCCTTACCCTGGAGAAACTTGAGATAAATTGAAACCTGTGTACCCAAGAATCCCAGTGAAGGCTTGGTGTAACCATGCCCCAAGTCCTGAGGGCAATACTACTATATCCTCACAGCCTCTTTATTCTTACAATGACTTGGAATCTAGCAATTCCAAGGAACATTGACAATATTATTGGTTTTATATCTTCTCTGTCCCTGACTGATCCCAATTTGGAGGCATTAATCCAAGACCTCGTAGGGGGAGGAGATTGGTCAGTTCTCTAGTTTGGGTGTGTCATTGTTGGTCCCAGTATAAAGGAGGGGGATAGTGGGCTGCTTCCAGCTCTCTTGGGAGACTCTACTTAAGCCACATGGTCTGTCTTTAAATACGCCAAATAAAATAACCTATTACAGCATTGACTGGTCCATCTAATTCTTTTGTTAAAAACCCCATTAGATCCCAACAATGAAGCCTGAGAGAGGTGCCAATGCTTCAAGTTTTGTTCATGTTCTCTCAGGTTTATTATGGCTCTAGATTGTAAAGGAGATGGGTATCTGAAAGCTAGTTGGGGAGCATGTTATTATTTTTATGGAAGCAATATGTTATAAGGGAAAGACAACTTCAGTTATGAAAACTGGGCTCTAGTCTGGACTCTGCCACAAATTAATTGCACGACTGGGCCTCAAAACATTCACCATTCCAAGTCATTCTACCCACAGTTGCCTAGAAGCATAGAAGAGCTACGTCCTTTCACTGATCAATAAACTCCTTATTACATCTAAAATTAGATACAAACTCCTCTATTTGACATTTAAAGTTCATCACAGTCTAGTTTCAACTTAACCTCCCAGCCTTATCATTGTTCCCTTTATTGAACTCTATGGCCCAAGCCAAAGGCTTTCTATTTCTTTGCATAAGCTGTCCCTTATGAACAAATTGCCTCCCTCCCCAATTCCCCCCAAAACCAGCCTTGGTTTTCTTCAAGCTTTCAAGCATGGCCTACCCACCCCCTCCAAAAATTTATCTTTCATGTATATATTTATTTTGTATAGATTGCATATGTTCATCTCATTTAGATACCATTTAGACCGTAAGCTTCTTAAAGACATTAACTGTTTATCTTTGTATCTATCTCCCTACACAACATTCAGCAAGGAAAAGAAAATATAGTTGAGGTAGAAAGTGACCTTGAGAAATATGATCCCAGGTAGGGGTCAGCTATGGACTCGAGAGAGAATTAGTGAGGGTTCGTGGGAGTGAGTGAGAGCTCCAGGGAGTACAACTGGGACACATTTCCCCCATAGGGGATAGTGGGCAAATACCACAAGAAGCAAATGGAAATGTCAGAGGCATGAGTAACCACGAGGCTATCATGTGTGATTGCTTTTGTGTGCCTCACTATAAATATACTCCCAATATATATCTATTCTTCCCATGGCTTCTCTGTGTATTTGTGGGACAGCATCTTTCAGGTTTAGGAAGGGGGGGATTTTTATGTGTTGCAGTTATTTTTCTTACAGTACCATGTTAGTAAAGGTAGTAGTTTTGCACTGATTATGTCTACTGGCTTACTATTAAGGATAAATATACCAGTTGGGGCTCACGATCTATAGTTTTAGGAGGGGTGGTGGTGGTAAAAATGGTAAAATGGGATTTTGATTTGTATATAAATTGGATTTATATGAGGCAGAGAAGTTGTCAGTCTCACTCTCTCCTCCAGAGTCATCAAAGGCAAATTCAAGATGGCTGATAATGGCTCAGGAGGCAGTGAATGGTCTTGCCATCTTTGACATCTAGCCAAACTCTAAACACTGTAGGGGGCCTGCTTTCGACTGCCTTCACGGCCATTGGAACAAATTGTTCTCATTCATTCATTCTGTGAAGTCTTCACAGGCTTGGGAAAGATGCTCTCTGCTGAGACCCCTTGGTTACATTCAACCTACTTCACCCATTCTGCCAAAATGGTGTAGCAGGGTGTGGTTGCTGCACATGCTACAGCCTCTTGGAGCAGCAGGTAAGAATGGTGGGCACCAAAGGTGGGTGAGCAGCCCTCACACCAGAGGTACTAGTCTTCCCTGAACACACCCCCACATTCCAGTTTTAGGTGTATAGACCCACAGAGACTCTTGAATCTATGGTAGTGGTCTGCCTGGGGACCCAGATTTTGATGGCAAGTTGGGGGGGAAGGGGTAGTCTAAAAGCAACGATACACTGGTCGTTCCCTGATACCTTCTTGCCTCTCACGTCAGAGGCGGTACAATCAGCCATGCCTGAGTGAGACCTCACCCCTCCCTAGAAAACCACCAACTCCTTGCCCACACCAATGGATTGGTTTGATATGTGTAGACCAGCAGCTAGACATGAGCACACTGAAGTAGGAAGAATGATGAAAGCCTGGTATAACCAGGTACCCAGATCTAGAGGGAGACTTCTCACAGCATCATCTACCTCCTTGCTAAAATTAATTGCACTTGAGACCCAGTGACATTTCTTCACTGATCCAGATAGTTTTGCAGCCTTGGCCGTCTAATGCCTAAAATCCAGATATATCCATTGTCCTGAAACCTCTCCCTTTCTCTGCCCCTACCATGTTCCAGGGAGGGATCAGGGGAGGTAAGTTGTTTTGGACCTCATGCTCTCCTTTGTGTGAGTTTACAAGTGCCCATTGCTTTTAGTTCCACTGGTTAGTCTGTGCCTTCTGTAAGTCCCCCAAAATGCTGCCGCTGAAAGACTGGACTAATATAGGTGACTGCTTCTCTCCTGCAAAATAAATGAATTAGACTAAATGATCTCTATCATCCTTTTCAACTAAAACCTTCCACAACCCCACTGCATTTTGCTGGGGGTGGGAGGACAGGATATTTCCTAGTCTCATATTTTTATGGAGGAATACTGGAAACAACATTTGAGTTTCAGTTCAGAGGATATGGGGTCAAATCCTGGATCTGGGGTCAAATTTGAATTAAATGTGGGAACCTGGGCAATTCTCTCCCCCTTTGTAAGCCTCAGTGGCAAGCTGTCTTGGGGTGGGAAGGGGTAAAACTTATGGAAGTGATTGCTGAAAACTAAAAATAAATAATTTAATATTAAAAAAAAGAATGCCCCCCCCAAAAATCAGTCTGCTGAGGGAAGACCCTTAGGGTTATTGGCCAAAACAGAAACAGTTGCTATTTCTATTAAGGGCAGCTAAGGGGTACGTTGGGCAGAATACTGGGCCTGGAATCAGGAAAACTCATCTTCCCAAGTTCAAATCTAGCCTTAGAGACTTACTAACTATATGAATCTGGGCAAGTCATATGAGCCTATAAAATGAGCTGGAAAAGGAAATGGTGAACCATTCCAACACCTTACACCTTCTACACTCTACAACTAGTTAAATTCACTAGTCTATATGTAGTTCCTCAAACATGTCCCTCTCTCTCCCTTCTCTGCATCTTTACCCCTTCAGGAATGCCTCTTCCTTCAAGGGGTAGCTTAAATCACCTTCTGCAGGAGGCCTTTCCTGGAGCTCCCAGCTGCTAATGCCTTCCCTTTTCAGTGAAGGTTCATACACTCTGAATATATCTTGGATACACATAATTCTTTCAAGTTGTCATGGGGATTTTGTTGTTCTTGCCTTTTTATGGAACAGAACACTACCGGGGCATAGTAAACATTTAATAAATGCTTGTTGACTGATTCTATCATATCAGTCAGTAAACTTCTTGAATTAGAAAAATTCAAAAGAATTATATGTAGTAGAAATATATTATATATTAAATATATTATTATAAGGTAGTGAATTCCCCAAGCATGATGAATACAGAGAAATTACATGACCACTAGTCAAGAATGTTGAATAAGAATTTCGTATTTCAGGTATGAAAGTGTTCTATATTGGGAGGGCTTCTGTTCTGGCTATGTTCCTTAGTATATCTATGATTTAGGCAAGTCGCTTCATCTCTTGGACTTCAGCTTTCTCATCTAAAAGATGTAGGTGTTGGAACAGGAGACAGCTAGATAGATTACTTTAAAGGTTCCTTCCAGCTCTAAATCTTTGTACCTCAGAAGTTCCTTCCAGATATAATTTCTCTGTGTAATCTGAATATCAAAGGTCATCCTTAAGGCCATATAAGGTCCACATCCATTTTGAGGATCTCTAAATTCTATGTTTTGTTGTCCTGACTGAGGTAGATAATGGGAACATCAGTATCTGATGTGTCAGTATCTGGTGGGATAATTAGCCATAATCTCACCATTATAAACACTTAGACTCACAACAAGAATTTCTTTCTAAATTAAAAAGAAATGTAAAGAACTTACATCTGAGGCCATGAAGACTCAAGCAACATTTTAGCAGAGAAGCCATCTGAATAGTCTCTGAAACTTAAGACATCGCCCAAATGCATTTGCAGCAAGAAAGGAGGTCAAGATTTTCTCCACATTGGTCTTCCCTTTGAAGGCTTCTTTTGTTTGTATTATAAGGCTATTTCACATTGCATGTCACCATCACTATTTTCATTGCCATCTGCTTTCCATCTCCAGCAGTCTCCCTCACCTCCTAGAAGGTGGTAGTAGCTACCTACAGGCCCTGTTCAGTGCAGTCTACAATTCCATCTACTGTAATCTGTGATTGCTGGTTTATGTAGGTCTTGTGCTCATCTTCTTTTCAAACTCTCATCCAAGATTCTATGTGGAGATATTATCCTGGAGCCTCTGCCTGGTCTGTGTCTACAATTCATAAACATAGATCTATCTGCATTCTTTTGAAACTTAGTTCTCTGTACCTCAGGCCCCACAGACACTATGTTCCTACACTAAAGGTCATTCAGAGAATTATGAAAACTCTTCCTTCTGACATTGTTCAAATGAGTCTTTGTCTTTAGCCTCTTATAGAGTTATGGTGAATCATGACCATTTATCTCCTATATCATTCAAAGTCTAGAAACTGCCTGTATTTAACACCTTTGTGTTCCCCATTCTGAGTCTTAGAGTTCAGAGATTACCATCACTTTTGTAGAAACAAGAAACTGGAAAAAATAGATAGTGTGGTAGACAGTATGCCAGACCAGGAGTCAGAAAGACTTGAGTTCAAATCCAGCCTCAAATACTTACAAGCTGTGTGGCCTTGGACAAGTCACTTAAGCTTTACCTCAGTTTCCTCATCTATAAAAACTGGGGCTAATAATAGCAACTATCTTCCAGGGTTGTGAAGATCAACTGAAATAATAATTTTAAAGTTCTTATCACAGTGCCTGGTACATAATAAGTGCTATGCAAATGTTAGCTATTACTATTATTATTAGAGGACCATTGATTGAGAAATGGTGAAACAAACTGGTATGTGAATATAATTAATGACTGTTATAAGAGACAGCAAGAATGATGAATACCAAGAAGTATGGAAAGACATGAAATGATGCAAAGTGAAGTAACTAGAGCCATGAAAACGGTATATATACATATATACACACATATATACACACATACAATATTATAGAATATATATATATAGTATATAATATGTATTACATATATCATACAATATACAATAGATATTGTTGTAGTCATCCTTAATATTTTTGCGTATATCAGATCCCTAAAAAGCAGTGGGGACAGGACCAGGCACCTACCCTCTTCACAGTACACATTGCAATAACTGCACCCTCATTGTCCTTAAGGTAAAACAAAAGCATATCTAATCACAGAGAGAACACTATAAGCATCATTGCATTTAAAATGCAGGTGATTTTAATGGTTTTAAATTGGAAGAGTTAAGCCCACCCTACTCCTATGCGCAAAAGAAACCAAGGATGTGAAGGCCTTTCTGTCTTCTGAGGACCAGGAAAGGACGATGGGGAAAAAAATGGAGGCAGACTTGCTCTCAGAACCCAAATCATCTGTACCAGACTTTCAGGTGCTCAATTAGAAGTGACCTTGAGTTCTTCTTTCCTGAAGTGGTTTGCCATTTTCCCCACCAGATGGTAAGCTCCTTCAGCAATAACTTTTTATACATCTATTTAATTCTCTAACTCTGACACTGGACCTTTTGCATAGTAGTTTCTCAATTTAAAAAAACCTTCTTAAAATGAATTAAATCAGTAAAGTTAAAAGATCACTTCAACAGCAATATTGTAATGATGATCAACTGTGAAAGACTTAGCAAATCTGATCAATGCAATTAACCAAGACAGTTCCCTAAGACTCACAATGAAAAATACTATCTATGTAGAGAGACAGAGAGTGATGAACACAGAGAGAGAAGTGATGAACTCTGAGTGCAAATTAAAGCATAATTTCTATTCTTAAAAAAATTTGTACCATGGCTAACATGGAAATGTATTTTGCATAACTTCACATGTATAATTGATATCACATTGTTTGCCTTTTCAATGAGTGGAGGGCCTAGAGAGAAACTGGAATTCAAATTTTTTAAATGTTAAAATAAACAACATATAATTTTAAAACAATTTTTAAAAAAAGATTCACTTGGACCTGGGTACGTTCTGTATCTGTAGTGTGAGGACCAGTCTAGTCATATGTGGAAGCAATCTTCAATAGGAAATTGGCCATCAGGTGAACAAATTACTTTGGCCACAGCACCTTAAAAAGATCATCCCATAAGGTAGGGAGAGGCTGCAGTCTGCTTCCAAGGAAAAAGCAACTGCTTCAATGGAATTTATAGATCCTTTGCAGTACAAAGAAATAGACTTGTCAGCCAAAGTTTACATCATTGTGTTCAACTTTTGAATTGCTTCTAGTTACTGAGTGCTCTGTGGCTGTGTAAACCATCCACGGAAGCTCCCCATTCTTCTGTTTCTGAAATAGCACCCTCACTGTATCTTCAGTTCAATTAAATTCAATTCAACTCAAATAAGTTCAATTTAATAAGCATTTACCAAATGCTTACCATAGTCAAGCTAAATCAAAGGTAGTCCCTGCCACAAGGATCTTAAATTCGACTGGAATACTGACTAAAAATTTAAAAAAGCCTGGAAAAAAAGATTTCTGTCATTTCAATGGATGTGTGAGCATTCCCATATGGATATATTCACTAATACCACAGATACAGATCATATTCCATCTACTCCAACCCATCTGTAAAGCCAATCAGCAGTAGATTCCTGAGAGAATGCTACTGTGAACAGCTTTTAAGATTGGGATTACACAGTATTAGTGAAAACTCTGTTTATTCCATTACAAATCGAGATTCAGTACAATGTTCACAGTATCAACAATTCACAATATTATATACAATATTTAGAACAAGGAAAGAATAGAAAGTAACAAGGAACAAGAGAAGAATCACTTGGTTTCCCTAAGGGGGGAACCAGCTTCACATTTTTAGATTCAATCAGTGAATCAAAGATCCAATCAATCACTTAACAAAAGGAATGACCTAGTTTCCCTAAGAGGGAGTTGATTCAATCAACAATTCACAA
>JAQQSW010024310.1:0-10114 GCA_028646575.1 Pseudocheirus occidentalis | reverse complement strand
CCCAAATCTTTAGACCCACTTTGTTCCAATAGTTTCCCACCCTTAATGTTCCTGTTCCCACCCTTGAATTGGCCTGGCTCACCATTGTCTATGGTCTCCAGGTAGCCTCCAGCAACTTTCCACCCTGAACCACTCATTACTGGAGTCTGACCTCATCTGACTCCTCCTGAAGACTCTTCCCAATCTCCTCTGGACCACCCCTAGATTCCTCCCACAACCTTATTGTATATAGAACCCCATCTTCCCTACATGTGTGTGAGAGTGCCATGGGATAGCTTGGTACAGACTTGCTCTGTGTGAGAGCGCTATAGACTAGCTTAGCATAGACTGGCTCCTTAAGAGTCTACCCCACATGGCAAACTTGAACTTTCAATAAACTTTACTTTTTCTTTGGCTGAGAAGACTTCAGTGGAATTCTTTCAGCAGCACCCGGCATGTTGGTATTTTGGGGTCTCAGGCAGCCCTAACCGTCTTTGGGCTCCTCTTCACTACTACTGCTGGTTAATCTTAATGTGAAATGGTTTAAAATAAAATTCATCTTAAGTCATTACCCTGAAAAGAGCACTTTCCAATTCTACAAAAATTACACTGATTTAGAAGCAAAGACAAAGTTTACATATTAAAGTACAGTCTACACATTTGAGTATCAATGAAATATTCTGAAAGGTACCATAGAAATTGATAAAACACTGACTTCATACATAATACCTAAAATTATAGTACTGTTAAAGATCATTTCCGTCTTTCTCCTGTTACAATAATGGGTACACATTATGTTTTCAAGACTATATAATTAACATCAAGTAGAATATCAGTATAAATTAAACTAAAGAAGGAGAAAAGAAAAACCCCAATTAGAAAACTATTACTGTTTCATTCTCTTTAAGTATGTTGGCAAGAGTAACCTTGGTAATGTTGAACTTGAAACAGATAAGACAGGGTGAGCTAATAGTATATAATGCATGCTACTATCATAACGTAACCAAGAATGGAACAAGAAAATGTAGATTCCTTGAGAGCACGGGCTGGTGGAGGTAGGAGGTTACTTTTCATCTATGTCACAGTGGGTTGTATATAGTAGGCTCTTAATAAATAGTTGTTCAATTGAATAGTAGTTGTGTCGATGGCTAAAATTTATCTCATTGGTGACTTAGAACCACCTTGGCAAGTAGGCCCAGCCTTGAAAAACACCTTCACCAGACCTGCCATTCTCTCAAGCTATCATCCTTTGACTCCCTTTACAAACTCTAGAAGAACAAAAAAGTGAATAAAAATGCATGATCAATGAAAAGATTTAGAAGCACACGGTACAGAAGGAATGAATCAGAGTTAAAGGAAAAAAAAAAGCTGGTGGTAAACTGGGGTGGGGAGAAAAAGAAATTGATGGTGAAAAGTTTACCAGCTAAGCTCATATATGTTTGGCAAATGGGGAGAAAATTCAAGTTTTAAAGGTATATTTAACAGTGTAATATACAGAAATTCAATATAGTGCTTTTTCAGGAATATAAACAAACAAAAAAACAACAAGAAAGTACACTCCTCTCTATCAAAGCAAACAAGAATTTAACTAAAAAAATAGAGGATGTCCTATTTATTAATTATATTGACTATATGACTCCCCCATAAAAAAGATAATGCTTGATTTTTAAAGAGTTGTTTACACAACTAATATCAGGTAATGTAAAACACTGTAGACAGATAGAAAGAATAGGCTTCAGTAAATACGCTTCAGCTAGCTGGAGAAACTGCACTGAGGAACTCAAACCTGTAAGGTATAAAACAGGAAAGCGTTTACAGATACACAGAGTTTAACATATAAGGATGATGGGCACCTAACAAGGATTTGTAAGAACGTATTGGGGCCTGAAGTCCTGAAAATCTAATCAAAAAGACTTCAAATTGAGAAGGAAGGGGGAGGGAGAAAACGGCTTATGTATTAAGCTGTATGCATCTTCTAAGAAGACTGATAAAGATGTCCAGACAGAGGAGAAAAACCCATGGCCTCAGAGTCTTAGACCCAAATGCACAAAGAGTGGATAACAAGAAAAGGAACCTAATGCAGGAAGGCGAATTTCACTAGTAGTATCACTTGAAATCAGGTAGGATGAGATTCATGACTGGAACATGTATAAGTAGAACTTATTTAAAAGAAACATGACAGATAAAGGGAGGGAGATTATAAATAGCATTATATAATACAAAGAGATACTTGTGAGAATTTTAAGGAACTACAAGAGAAAATACAGTGGAGAAAGGCTTTTGTTGGAAAAAACTATCAGATAGTAATACAGAAAGAGTATTAAACAAATGAGTATTTTGGAAAAATCACAAACCACATTGACAGAGGACTCCAATTATCCAGAAATATATTGGAGTTCTTTCTTCTCAAAACAGAACAGCTAATAATTTCTTGAATTATCTTAATGTAATGGCATCCTTCAAAACAGATATAGCAAGCAATGCTGGGCACTTTTGTTTTGGAAGTAATTCTCCTCAGCAAGGAGGAGCCGATGGCTAGGTCTGTTATTCAAAGAGAGAAAGATTTCTCTCTACAAAAGTATTAACAATTGCCCTTCTTGTGATAGAAAAGTAGTAGAGATAATCTATACGGCCAGTGATTGAGAAATGACTGAATGATTTGTGGCATATTAATAATAGAATTATACTGTGCCATAATAGTGACAAAAGCATAAAAAATAGATATATAACATAATGCAGAGTAAAGAAAGCAGAACTAAAATAGTGTATCCACTCAGAAGGAAGAACACCAAAAGAATTTTTATTTTTATTATAAATTATTTGGAACTTAAAGTTTTATTTGAAAGCTTTATTGTTGATATTTTCTGTGAAGGTTATTAAGTTTATGATAATTTTTTCATAGTATACTTCCAAAGGACAAGGAACAAAATCTTGGATATAATTTGAATAAGGAAAGTATTCTTAGTATATTGAAGTTTCTAGAGGTGGGATTTCTAGGGGGCAAACTTCAGTTTTTAGGAATACCAGCACCTAGCACATCATCATCAAACCTGAATTACTGCAGGCCTATATACAAAGAACCCCACGCTAAGGTACTTAATGTGTCCATTTGAACAAAATAGTTAAACATTGCTATTCTAGCTGTTGTTAGATCTGTGGAATTGTTGAATCTGTAGTTTTAGAGCAAGAGCTTGTAAGACGTCTGCATATCTTTGGATAGATTTCTGAGAGTCCACAAACTTGGATGGATGAACAAATTATATTTTTAGTTGCATTAACCTCTAACTGAAATTTCACATTTCCTTCAACTATTTAAAATCATTAGTCTGATATGAAGTCCAGAGGCTTCACTGATCTGCCAGAGGGGGTCCATGACACATAAAACAGTTAAGAACCCTTGAATTAGGAATTTCCAGGGGAGGACAGAATTTCCTGGTTTAATAAGTTGGTGTGAAAATGTATATGCCAGCTAAGATTCAATACTTAATTTCATAGTGACAAAACAGAGGCAGGAACATGGATCATTCACTAGAGGACAGTTATCTTATTACCATTACACAGTAATGCCCTCAGCTGGGCAGATTTGGCTCTCAGTAGCACAAAGACTCCTTCTTGCCTACTCTAGCTCATTGTTTTTTCAAACTGTTGAAAAACTGGTCACCTGTGTGCCCAAAGGGGAAAAAAGATCATTTCTGTATCATGTAATGGTTCTATTCAAACTGTTTCTCCCCTGCCCACAAATGTGTAGCCATTCATCTAATGGAAGTGTCTCACACAGAGAATAATTAAGATAAGGAAAATTAGTCATATTTTAGCTAGTCTATCATATTATGGGGGAAAGGGAAGTTAGAAATTAAATACTGGGTTATTATCTAGAGCCTATATTTTTGTGAATTGATTTTTGCTTAATACTTTCCAAAAACCTCCCTTCGTCCTTCTCTCCACTGTTTCCATTTATCTGACAGGAATCCTACTCCCTCTCCTACCTTCCCCACAAAACCTAAAAAACAAACAAACAAACAAACAAACAAAATCCTAAGACTCAGCTTTCTGCTCTGGTTGTCTTTTACTAAGTACCCTATTCCTCCTTATGTCTCTCTGATACATATTTGCTTCTGCTTTTTTCCTTTACCTATCCTCCAACCTCCTTTTTTTGGTAACATTTTCAGCTTCTATAACACTCACTCCTCCCTACTACCCTTTCCCCATGCCCATGTCTACATTTTTGTTTACTATTTGGTTTTCTAGGATTAATCCCTATATTATGGCATATGCCCACTAAACCATTATAGCAAAGAGGCTTGAAATTGACAAAATGTTTTGTCCTCACTATAGCCCTGAGAATGGCAATCCGACTTCAACTGTTAGGTTACACCTGGGATTTGGGTAATCCTTTGGGTATTTGATCAGAAGTGAGTTATGTTGCCCAGACAACAGTTCCAAATTGTCTTGGGATTCTGCACAAGATTTTTTTTTTTCCCCTCAGCCTGATGTGAAGGTCACACTAGCAATGTGACAGTTAAAGGGGGGTTAGCCAAGAGATCAGGGAAACATCCATCATGAGAAGCTCAATAATATTTACATAATCGCAAAATTCAGGCTCCAAAAGCCTCCGTGATCAGAAACAGATTTTTTTTTTTAAAGAAACAAAGTTCCTAGATTTGAAAATCAGGTGTGCACTTTAAACACATAGTAACTAGAATGCTAAAAAGAGCAACTCAGGGACCATAAGGTGCAACATTTTAAAGAACCATTTTCTAAGTAATGATTTATGTAGACAGCAGCCCAGAGGCGATGAAATGAACAAAGGACCTCACATACAAGGTTATTCTCTGATCTGTTTTATAATTTACTTAGTCTGGAAATGTTAAACACAATTTCACTTCATTTTATCTAACATGCTGTTTTCACAATTTCCCCCTAAAAAGCCAGTCCTCCAGCCCATGCTTACAAAATAAGCAACACTGGAATGCCCACTTTGTACATATTACAAAGAAGGGACTATGCACACAATATGGGTACCCTGTTAATGATTGTGATTTAGTAATGTATGGATTGGGGATTTTTGTGGATTTCAGTTCTATGGACAGACAAGGAAATCTAAGCTCCAGTAAGAGCTGGCCATGATTTTGAGAAGAGATTGAACAAATGAGTGAAACCTCAAGTTGTTAGATCAGGCTTTGTATCCCCAGAACTCAGCACAGTGTTGATTTATGACTAAATTTTGCGGAAACTATTAGTGAAAGTGCTTAAAGGGGCTCATTCCCCACTCTCTCCTCCCCCCATCATGTTTCATACTATGAATCTGAACCTGTGGTTTATAAGTTCATAAATCTTGAACTGGAAGGAATCTCAGAGGACATCTCTTCTAACCACCTCATTTTACAGATGAGGAACGTGAGGCCCAGGAAGGTTAATGCCTTGCCCAACTTTGCTCAGGTAGTTAGCATCAGATTTGAACAGGATATGAACCCAGGTCCTGACTCCACAGCTAGTGCTGTTTTCACTGTATCAAGTTGAGAGCAAGAAGGAAATGGTAAAGAAGAAAGAAGGTATTAATTCAGAGGATGTGTGAGACCTTTCAGATTCTCTGTTACATAGGCATGATACTTATACATCAGAATTTTGGCATTATTCCACTTGAGAAGCTTCAATGAATACAAGAAACAGATTCCAATGTTTATATATTCAAAAGAATATCTCATAGTATATACTGATACTCTCTCTCTACCTGGAAATCTATTATCCTTGTTTGCTTCAAAGAAGAAGTTAAGGTATGGTATAGTAACCCCTTTTGGGTTTTCACAGGTGAATGTATGGTAAGAAGCAAGGTGCCTCCCAATTCCTCACTTAACTACTATTTCATCACCTACTTTTCCATCCCACCTCACCTACCCACAGAGAGGATCTTACAGTGGCCTACAAGTGTTTCATTTCTATGTTTGTTAATTCTGGAGTTCTTTTATCTGAATATTATAATATTATTTTATCATTCCGCCTTGAGTATCCTAACCTTGTTCTTTGTTCTCCCTATCAATCCCTCGGTTTTTTTCCCAGGTCATCAACCCTATACTATCCTGGCCTCTCCCCCATCTTGACTTGAGGGTCTCTACACTGTCCTCTCTCAAGTCCCTTGTCCTCTTCTTCACTTGCTAGTCTTGTCCTGTCTCAACCTTGGATTACTTCCACAATCTTTTATCTTCACTCCTATTCATGTGATGCTGAACAAAGCTAGAGAAAATCATGAAATTATGCTGACTGGGTCCACTACAAAATTTTGTTTTATAATGTCAACTAGGCCTTTATTGCTCAAAGGCAATCCTTTTATACCTCCCTAACCAGGCAACCAGCTGACACGGAGGAAAGAGCAACTGAGGCTGGAGTCAAGGAGACTCATCTTCCTGAGTTCAAATCTCACCTCAGACACTTACTACCTGTGTGACACTAGAAAAGTCACTTAACCCTCTTTGCCTCAGTTTTCTAATCAGTGAAATAATCTAGGGAAAAAAGTGGCGAGACACTCCAGTATTTTTGCCAAGAAAAACCCAAATGGGATGATGAAAAGTTATATACAACTTAACAACTGATTCACCATCTCATTTACCATAGTGGCTATTCCAAACCTTTTCATCCTTCTTTAAGCCTCCCATGGTTCTTCTTCCCCCAAATCTCTAAGATGAAAACCCTGCTTCATGATTCACTGAAAAAACTGAGGCCATTCAAACTAGAGCTCCCTCTTCTCTCCTCATCCTCAGGGGATTTCTGCGACTTCTTTCATCTTTGTTTCAGTGGCCTTTTGTCTTTCTAAGGAAAACTTTTCTAAATCAACAAGTGACCCAATGTAATAGGAATCTGAAGATCTTCCCTGCCCCTTGGCCCCTTGATAGGCTTAAGTGGCTCTGAGAACCTTCCCTGATTTGAAAATATACTCTGCCCCATAATAGGCTGAATGTGGTCACATGGAGCCTGTGGCAGAAGGCTTGTTCTTCAGGAATGCCTTCACCTTATTACTTTGTGATTGGGCAGTGGGTCAAGAGGGTTGTGACATTCTCTGATATATATATGCCCGGATGTGAGGTTTTTGGTTTGGGGCTCACTTTGGGAAGAGTTGCGTGATTTGGCCAGGAGACTCTGGGCAGCCATTGAGCGATCCCCACCCCAACCCTGGCTTTGAAAACCCACATGTTGGTGCTTCCCTCTCTGGTAACTGACTAGGTATGGATCTAATGGTCAGACAGCGGGAAGCCCTGTCTGTTGGTCTGTATTTTTTTGTCTGTTTGTAACTTCTGTTTGTATTCTCTGAAGTTCAGGGTGCTGACTTTTCCCCCTAAACTAGGTAAATTATGCATATGTTTGATTAAAGTAGGACTGTTAACCCATTTTGAGTTGCTTTCCTTTAGAAAAGCAGTTCTAAGAGCCTGTGCTAGCAGCCATCCTGGGCATGCTAGGGTGCTTGCTGCTACACCCTATTCCATCCCATCTTCTCCAGTAAATTGTATCCCCTCTGTTCCTATATGCTGGTTGTTTCCCTGCTTCCTACAAAGTCACATTACTCCCACCCTCAAAATCCCTCACTTGATACACCAAATTTGTTAACTATTATCCTGTCTTTCTCTTTCCTTGCATGGCTAATGGACTGAGGATTTTCACTAGTGTTCCACAGGTCTAGAACCCTCTCTCTTCTTATCTCTAGCTCTCAGAATGCCATGGTCTCCTTCAAGTCTCAGCTAAAATCCCACCCTTTGTAAGAAGTTTTTCCCAGTCCTCCTCAGTCTTAAGGACTTCCCTCTCAGGAAATCTCCAATTTATTTTGTACATGTCTTGTCTGTACATAGCTGTTTGCATATTGTCTCCCCCACTAGACTGTGAGCTCCTCTAGAGAACAGACTTGTTTTTTGCCTTTCTTTTATCCCTGAAGCCTACCAGTGTTTGGACCATAGCAGGAACTTGATAAATGGTTGCAACTTAAGTTACCCTAGTACAGATAATGGATCTGAGCTGAAGCTATTAGGTACAAATTATCTGCATCTTGCTTCTTACCATACATTCACTTGTGAAAATTCAAAAGGGGTTTCTATACCATACCTTAACTTCTACTTTGAAGCAAATAGGGGTAATAGACATGTCCAGAGTTAAGCTGACAGTATCTGAGACTGGATTTGAACTCAGGCCCTCCAGACTCCAGGGCTAGTGCTTTATCCACTGAGCCACTTAGCTGCCCCTATACATCACACATAAATGACTTCTGGTAGTAAAGAAGCATATTAAAGGATTTGGATAAATAGTCCTTGAAGTACTATTTATTCCAATTCCTTTAATGCATATGAGGCAACAGAAGCCAAATTCGAATCACTTCAATAGACATTGTGTAAGAAGCTGAAGATACAAAGAAAAAAAATTAGTTCCTGCCCTCAAGGAGTTTCCATTCCTTATGGTAAAACACACATGTATATGTGTCTGTCAATAAATATTTATTAAGCGCCTATAGTATATACTGTGCTAAGTGCTAAGGGATAGGGGAAAAAAGGCAAAAGATAGGTCAAGGAGCTCACAATCTAATGGAGGAAACAGGTAAACAAATATGTAACAAACAAGCTAATGTAAAATAAACAGAAAATAATTCATAGAGGGAAGGATATGCAAAGATATAAATGTAAAACTTTTATTCCAAATTAAAGTTATTCAGTCAGGTCAGATCCAAACTGTTGTGTCCTGGAGTCAATTGTTAATACCTCAGAAATTGGCAAACCCAACGAATCAGAGCTTGATTTATTGTTTTGTTGATTGTCTAGATTTAAGAAGGCAATGGAGAAAATGCTAATAATGCACATTTAATTTAAAAGTGTATTATAGCAACATTATTTTTTTTAGAGCCAGTTAAACATTTACCAGCACACTCCAGATCTCTCTTGCAATAGTTCTAACTTGCCATTTAACTATTCTTAGAGCTAAGAATACAAAGAAAATCAAAAACATGGTTCCTAAGAACAAGGAAAACATATTCTGATAGGGGAAACAACATGTCAATAACTACACAGATACTAGATATATCCAGAGCAGATGGAAAGTAATCTCTGAGGGGAAGGCATTAGCAGATGAGCTCAGGAAATGCTTTTGCTCTTATCTAGCCTGATTTCAGGTTATTCACAGCACTCTGTAGTGCAAACTAGATCATCCAACTGCACTTTACATGCATATTCAATTCAATAAATCTGTCAAGCTCCTATTATGGACAAAACACAGCAGTGGGCACTCTTTTGGTTCATCCATCTCTTTGGGACATTGTAAGGGGAAGGATTCCACTGTGGCATCTCAGAAAGAAAGCTGTCTCCAGACTGTGCCCAAAACCTCCACCCCTGTACCCAGTCAAAACCAAGATCTTAAGACTAAGAAGATATTCAGAATAGTCTTGATTTTTCATGTTTGAATCCCATGGTCCTGAGAAATAGAAGGTCTTGGTTTTACTAGTCAAAAATAGTATTGCTCTCTTAAGACCTTCCTACAAGAACAGCCACTACAAAAATATAAAATATCAGAGTCCTACACAAGCCAAAGCACATTAAAGATAACAGGCTATCTTATTGTAAACTAATGTTTCAAAATGTTCCTCGTCCACTATGTTTATCGCTGGAATCTCTGAAAAAATTTATCTCTGTCTTATTGAAATAATATTAGGTTTTCGTATCGCTGGAAAAGAAAAGCTGAAACCAAGGAATCCAAGTGGATCAAAAGTGAGCCTTTAACCACAGCATGTGCTAGTAATGGACATACTAATTATTAATTAAGAATGATTTGTCAAAATACTTAAGATCCTCTGAGCTAAATGTTTAGCACTCCCTTTCTCTCAGGCACTAAGTAACTTTTTATACCCCCAAAGAAGCAAAATTTAATTTATCTAAAAAGTTTTATTACTGAGACTTTCAATTCTGACTGACCTTTTACCTGTGACCTCCAAACAGGATAAATTATTGATATTCTGTTGATTCTAAAAACCCTAAAGGCAACAATTAAGAAACAAATCCAAAGGAAGGCAGGGAGAAAAGAAAGGAAAGAGAAAAAGAGGGAAGAGAAAGAAAGGAAGGGACAGAAATTATAGGAAGAGAATAAAGAAGGGATAAGAAGGAAGAATTCTGAA
>JAQQSW010024309.1:0-10114 GCA_028646575.1 Pseudocheirus occidentalis | reverse complement strand
GGTAAGCTACAAGCTTTTCCCATAACATTAGGGGTGAAGCAAGCATCCCGTTTAGAAGCGTTTTATTTAATATTGTACTATAAATGTTAGCTCTAAGAATAAGGGAAGGAAAAGAAATTGAAGTAATTAGGACAGGCAATGAGGAAACTAAACTTTCAATCTTTGCAGTTGATATATGTAGAGAATCTGGGAGAACAAGCGAAAACTAGTTGAAATCTTACAACTTTAACAAACTTGTAGAATGGAAATGAAATCCACAAAAATCATTAACATGTCCACAGATAAACAACAAGTCTAGTACAAAGGGAAAGAAAAATTCTATTGAAATTGAAAAATGACAGAACAAAATGTGTACAGAGAACCATCCCAAAAAAGAAAAAAATATTTTCAGAATGATTGAGTAAAATGAAAGAACACGTTGAAAATGTCTGAAAAATAAATTTGTGCTGCCATCCCTGTGCACCTTTCACCTCTGGAAAGGAATCAGAGACTTGTCTTCTTCCTCTCTTTAAGGGGCATCTTGATGGAGTTTTGTATCACTCATACAGAGCTGGTCTCCATCAATGTGGTGTACTTTTCTCGGAGGGCAGGGACCGTATCCTTTTTATCTGTGGAATCCTACCCCCCACGGCAGACTTTGGTAAGTAGAATGTTTTTACTAAATCTTTTTTTGACCAATTTAGTGATATTGAAGGTTATGTCACCCCCATTTAGTGCCATCTACTGGTTAAAATCTACATTGAAGAATTTAGGCACTTTTGGTGACTTTTGTAGATAGAAACAATATTGCATTATAATGAAAGTTTGAGGCAAGAGAGCAATATATTATGAAAGTCCTCTCTTGTGGTAAATTCAGATATTACATGTTTAGTCTGTCATCCCATGTATAAATCTGTGATTCATTTGAAGCCATATTTTTATTGAATGCTATGCCATATTGTAGCTCCTTCCTGGGTAAGCCAGCAAAATGGAACTAAATCAAATCCAAAATTTATGAAATGAAGAGAATACTGGATTCCTTCAGTGTCAATCTGAATTCAGACTAAATCATCATCAATATTTTCTATTAAACTCTCCATTGTAACAAAAGTCATTTGATACAGGATAAAAGTTCATAGCAGAGGGAACACCACCGAGCTGATATTACCCTCCACTGTGGTTAGGTGGCAAGCTCTTCATGTTGTCCAACCAAAGGACTGAAACATTTTGAGGAAATAAATACATAAAATCCATGATTTTTGTTTTAAAGAAATTTATTTTTAATTTATATGTATTTATTCACTTTTAATTTACACTATTCAGTTCCACAGTCCCTTTAGCTTCAAATATTCTCCCCCTCCCTCTTCTCTCTCCCCATCCCACCACGGTAGCATGCAGTCAAATATAGCATATATAAATATATGAAGTAAACTTATGAAAGAAATATCAAGTTTGACTAAGAATTGAGCAGTGTGAAATTCGGCATTCAGGTTTATGTCTCCCCAGGATTTCTTGTACTTTCTTGCCTGACTTTGTGGGGTACCATAGACTTTAATCCATGGTGTATTCTAAGCAAAAGTATTTTAATAGTTTGCTATTTTCTTCTCCATGTGGTTCCCATTTTACACAAAAGGAACTGAGTCAAATAAGGTTAAGTGACTTGTCTAGGATGACATAGCTTGTCTGTGTCTAAAGCCAGACTTAACTCTGATCTATCTGGCTCCAAGTCCAGGGTTCTATACACTGTGCCACATAACTGCCCTCCCCACTGCTAGTAAAAAGAAAACACAAAAAAAGAAAAAAAAGAACCCCCAAAAAACTATAAACCTGGAAATATACACAATCAGATAGCAAGGCTACAGGTGTATTCATTTTCCTCATTACTTGGATTCCAATTCAGTTTTTCTACTTCCAAATCTCATCTCTATGTTGAGATTAGTGATTTTTTCTAATATACTAATAACCAATTAGTAAACTAAGATTGAAACTTTTTATCTCTATTTCATCATTTAGGAACCAACCCCCTATAAGTGGGTCGGTCTCTGAAGGACATTGCTGATAAATGACATTTTGAAATTCTCAGGGAACATACTCCATGAGTGCTCCAGCCCAGCCCTAAAGCATTAAGTCTATGCCCTTGCAGCCCACCATTGTGGTTTAGGTAACCCAACTCTGGGAGGAGAAAACCAACCACAGTGGTCTGGGTAGAGAGGGATTCCTTTGTCCAGACTGCTCAAGGTGGCTGAGTCTCAGAATCAATCCCTGTACTCAGCAGGAAAAAAGACCTTGAGCCCACCTCCTCAAATATATACCCACCCCCTCATTAATTTTTCACCCATCAGGGTTGATTTTTACCTGTCAAGGACACCTTCTCTTCCAAAGGTATTTAAGTATTCAGTCATCTTCGTGGTTTTCTCTTTAGTTGTGGAGAGAGACCACAGATCAGCAATATATTACCAACGAGCGTAATTTTTTCCCCCAGTTGTTTAGCATTATATATTTGCCGATTTATGTGAAAGAACAATTTTTAACATTTACTTTTAAAATTTTGAGTTCCAAATTCTCTCCCTTCTACTCCAACCACCCTCAGAGAAGGAAAACCTTTCTATAATAGTCATGTAGTTAAAGAAAGCATAGCCAAAAAATGAACTCAAGAAAATTTTAAAAAGCAAAAAAAAAATTAATGCTTCACTCTGTATTCAGTTCTTTCTCTGGGGAAGGAGAGCATTTTCATCAGAATTCCTTCAAATTCGTCCAGGATCTCAGATAGCCCACATAATAAACTGATTATTACTTACATTGAAACTCTTTCAGGCTCTAGATCTAGGGCCCTGTGATCTCATGGGCTCACTGAAGGTCTTAAAGGAATGACTGGGCAGAGAGGGAACTGAGGAATCAGATCGACACCATATAAGCTTGACAGTGACTGAAAAAGGAGAAAGGAAAGAGACAGGGGAAGAGGGAGAGGAGAACGGGAGGGGGGTGCTTTGTTCAGATGGAGTATGACAGTGGGAAATGGATGATGAATATCATTCAGGATTTGGAAGTTGAGGAGCTGGACTGGAATCCAAGCCCTCCTATTGACGACAATGCCTAAGGCTATAACGTCAGGTACCCTGTGATTTTATACACTCCCAGGCTTATTGTTTTTTATTTTTACTAGGCCTGCACACCTGGGTAAATATTTACCGTCAAACTTGATTGGGAAATTGGCCAAGTCTCAAAGTTTTGGTATTTCTTTAACAAATTTCCTTCCAAACTAAAAAAAAAAAGACCGTGTATTTTTGTACTTATTATCTCTGAATATTGCTCTTCTGATTGGGTAAAAGATTAATGATTGATCAGTGATCAATAATCAATAATTAATCAATATCATAAACTCTTCCATATCCTCTGTGTCACCTGTGAGGATTGCAAAAACACTTTCTTTAATCCTGAGAATCCTTGGGCCAAGGAAGCAGCTGAAGTCAACAAAGTTATGTGAGTGGGAGCCAGGCTAAGCTCCCCCTTTTTATGACAAAGAAGTGTGTTTCAGGAAAACAAGGACAAGTTCTCACAAAACACACTTCATATGACTAGGAACTGAGATCCACTTTGGGTTTTGGACAAATCCAGGGGCATAAGGTCTCTGTTCCGTATTTCTGTCTTGGCTTTGTGCCTTCTTTGTTCCGACTGGTACTAAAGAACTGCCCATACTCTCTGACTTTGGAGTCTTACCTGTGAAGAAGACTCTCTGCCTGGAACTTTCCCATCAGGACCCTGATTGGCTGTCCCGGGACTCCCCAGCTGAAGAGATCAGGAGTTGGTCTTTCCCCAAATTGGTGATGTTGTTCTCTTTCTGTTTGTACCTGTATTTTACTGTTTATCTGCATAGCCTTGCTTATGTCAAGTTGTTATCAAAATCACTGTCCTTCCACTGCTACGCTTATCTGATTGTCAGTTATTAAATAAAGCTTCTATTTCCTTTGGAGAGTGCATCTTAATGTAAGAGCGAATCCAAATCGCTTTCTCATAAAGTCTACAAATTGGCATAAAGCACAGGATTCTCTGTACAATATGCCATTCAGTATAAGGAACGGTGAGCCTGTAGTATCAGATATGAATATACTTGGGTGGGAGGGATTGCTTTACTCCACTATAGCAAAAGAATGGGCAGTTGGTACTGCACCATATGAGGACTGGGGGAATCAGATGAAACAACCATGTCCTTACATGTCACTGACTGAAAAATATACCAACTGAAAAAGGGAAGGAGACAGCAGACATTTGTAGGAGGGGCTGTGCATTGTTAAATGCATATAGGAAAATGGGGGAGGCAAGGGATAAAGCTGTAGAGGATAAAGTGGTGTTGGAAAAAGAATTGGCTGAGTTACAATGTAAGTTGTCCATGTTGCAGTGTCAAAAGTAAGGGTGGCACAGTTTAAATCCAAAAAGAGCAAAGGAAAAAGTTAATAAAGAGAAAGTGCATGCAGTCATAGCTACTGCCACTGCCAGTTGGGATCTGGATAAAAGGGATGGAGATATTTGGGATTATACAGAGGATGATGAGTATATGGGATGATGAGCCATGGAAGGACCATGAGAGAAAATTCCCCCGATGATGAGATGAAAACCCGAATGATTAGGAGGAGAAAGAGAGATCAATTGCAGGGAGGGAATTCAGTATTTCACGAAGTTACTGAGGATTTTACATGAAATTACTGACATAATAAGTAGATTTACACAAAGACCAGGGGATCCCCTCATTGTTTGGATCGTATGGATAAGTGATAGTGGAGGAGGCAGGATACGGCTAGATACAAAAGACTCCATAAAATTTATTGGAGTCAGTAGTAATCTTTTTGTACAAGGAGCAATTAGACAACGTGGCTTGATTCCAGGACCCCCTCCAGATATGACCTTATTATCCTTGGTTGCTGAAGGATGTGTGAAGTAGTTCTAGACTGATTCAGGATGGAGTAGGAGGAATCATACATGGTATTTACATAAGATTGGAATAGAAAAATTTAAGGCAGAAGTTATGAAAACCACTGTCATGGTAGGGAAGCTGATATATATTATTTGATCCAAATAGGAGCTCTTCATAGGAATTCCTTGGTGAAACCTGCCCCTGCTGCTTATAAAAATCTGATCATAAATCTGCTCCAAAGTGAACACCTTTGTCAGAGGTACTGGACAAAATATCCCACGTAAGTGATCTGGGAGATTAGAAAATAGTAGATAAAAATTTTAGAGCAAAGGAAAGTAACTTTTGAATAAAAATGACCCTAGGAACAGTAATAGTAGTAACCAAATGAGTAGGAATGAACTGTTCACCACGTTGTTACCAGCTTGGGGAGATAAGGAAGTTATTTTTTAATTGATTTGTTTATTTAATTTTAGTTTACAAGATTCAGTTCCACAGTCTCATGAGTTTCAAATTTTCTCCCCTCCCTCTCCGTCCCCCCACCATGGCAGCATGCAATCAAGTATAGGATCTGCAAATGCTTTCACATTGGGCATTACTCTGGTTGTATAGATGCTTTGTAACCAATGGATTCAACAATGGGAAAAAAGAAACAAAACCAAACATGGAAAAGAACGAAAGCCTGTAGATTGGTTCAGTCTGCACTTAAACTCTCTTCTTTCTAGATCTTTCTCTGAATGTAGATAACTCTTTCCATCCTGAAACTTGTAGAGTTGTCTTATACCTGTGTATTGCTGAGGAGAGTCCAGTTTATCAAGGTTGGCCATCACACATATGATGTGTCTGTCATTGTGTACAAATTTTTCCCGGTTCTGCTCTTCTCACTTAGCCTCAGTTTGTATAAGCCTCTCCAGGTAAATATGAAGCCCATCTCCTTCCCATTTATTATAGCACAATAGCATTCCATTACATTCATATACCACAACTTGTTTAGCCATTCCCCAATGTTATGGGAATCTGAAGATCTTTCTTGTCCCTAGATCCTTTGATAGGCTTAACTGACTCTGAGAATCTTCCCTGATTTGAAAGCATACTCCGCCCCCTAATAGGATGAATGTGTTCACATGGAGCCTGTGGAGGGAGGCTTCTTTTTCAGGAATGCCAACATCTTATTAATTTATGGTTGGGCAGTGGGTTAAGAGGGCTGTGACATTCTCTGATTCAGGAGAAGGCTATATCTACACCTGATGTGAGGATTTGCTTTGGGACTCACTTTGAGAAGAGTTGTGTGATACGGCCAAATGAGACTCTGGGAACCTGTTGAGCCCTCCAACTTTGAAAAACCAAGATGTTGATGTTTCACTCTCTGGTAACTGAAAAGGTATGGATGTAATGGTCAGAGGGTTGGAAACCCGTCTTCTGATTGGTTTATTTGTCTACTTGTAACTTCTGTCTGTATTCTCTTTGCATTCTCTGAAGTTCAGGGTGCTGACTCTTCCCCCTGAACTAGGTAAATGATATATGCATGATTAATTAAAGAAGATTGTTAAGCCTGTTTGAGTTGCTTTCCTTTAGAAAAGCAGATCTAAAAACCTGTGCTAGCAGCCACCCTGCATATGCGAGGGTGTTTGCTGATACACCCAATTGATGGGCATCCCCTTAATTTCCAATTTTTTGCCACCACAAAGAGAACTGCAATAAATATTTTTGGACATATGGGTCTTCCTCCCACTTCTGAAATATCTTTGGGATACAATCGCAGGAGTGGCATTACTGGGTATTAAGGTATGCAATTATTTATAGCCCTTTGGACATAGTACCAGATTACTCTCCATAATGGAAGTATCAGTTCACAGCTCCACCATCAGTTCACACCATTAGTGTTCCAGTTTTTCCACATCCTCCCTAGCATTTGTCAATTTCCTGCTTTGTCATCTTAGCCAATCTGACTGGTGAGATGTGATACCTCAAACTTGTTTTGATTTGGATTTCTCTAATCAAAAGTGATGTAGAGCATTTTTTCATATGCATATAGCTATCTTTAATTCCTATCTCTGAAAATTGTCTGTTCATATCATTTGACCATTTATCAATTGGGGAAAGACTTGTATTCTTATAGATTTTACTTAATTCCCTGTATATTTTAGAAATGAGGCCTTTATCAGAGACATTGTTTGTAAAAATTCTTTCCCAGTTTCCCACTTCCCTCTTAATCTTGGTTACGTTGGTTTTCTTTGTACAGAAACTTTTCAATTTCGTGCAATCAAGATCATCCATTTTGCATTTTACAATGCTCTCTAACCCTTCTTTGGTCATAAAGTCTTCCCTACTACATAAATCTGGCAGGTAAACTGTTCCTTGTTTCCCCAGATTACTTATAGTATCAGCCTTTATACAAAGATCCTGTACTCATTTCGACTTGATTTTGGTGTACAGAGTTAGATGATGGTCTATGCCCTGTTTCTCCCATACTGTATTCCACTTTACCCAGCAGTTTTTGTCAAAGAGTGAGTTCTTACCCCCAAAACGGGGGTCTTTGGGCTTATCAAACAGTATATTACAATAATCGTTGGCTACTCAGTCTTTTGTACCCAATCTATTCAGTTGATTCACTACTCTATTCCTCAGTCAGTACCAAGTAGTTTTGATGACAGCTGCTTCATAGTACAGATTAAAATCTGTTACAGTGAGGCCACATTCCTGAGCATTTCTTGTCATTAATTGCCTTGATATTCTGGACATTTAGTTCTTCTAAATGAATTTTGCCACTATTTTTGCAAGCTCTATAAAGTATGTTTTTGGTAGAATGATTGGTATGGCACTAAATATGTAATTTAATTTAGGTAAAGTTGTCATTTTTATTATATTACCTCAACCCAGCCATGAGGAATGAATGTTTTTGCAATTAGTTAGACCTGATTTCATTTGTGTGAAAAATATTTTGTAGTTGTGTTCATATAGGTGCTGTCTTTGTTTTGGCAGGTACATTCCCAAATATTTTATAATGTCTACAGTAACTTTAAATGGGGTTTCTCTTACTCTCTCTTACTGTAGGACTTCGTTGGAAATATATAGGAATACTGAGGATTTGTGTGGGTTTATTTTATATCCTGCAACTTTCCTAAATTTATTTATTGTCTCAAGAAGGTTTTAACTTGATTCTCTAGGATTCTCCAAGTATATCATCATGTCATCTATGAAGAGTGATAGCTTAGTCTCTTCTTGGTCTGATTCGATTCCTTTGATTTCCTTTTCTTCTCTAATTGCTATGGCTAACATTTCTAGTACCAGATTGAATAAGAGCAGTGTCACAAAGTTTTAAACCTACCCAGAGGAGGAGTGTCAAGGTGTTGCAGTGAATAGAGCACCAGCCCTGGAGTCAGGAAGACCTGTGTTAAAATCCGGCCTCAGACACTTGACACACTTACTAGCCATGTGACTTTAGGCAAGTCAATTAACCCCAATTGCCCTCCAAACAGCAAAACAAACAAACAAAAAACCAAAAACTACCCAGAGGTTCTTCTAACTCCTTAGAATGCTACACACAACTTAATAGCAACTGCAAATTACTTTTCCCATTCAGAATATATCTACAATAAGCCCTAAATTTTAGGATATTTAGCACTTGAAAGTCCATTCCACAGCAGGTCCTGTAGATTCTCAGAGTACTCATAAGTATGGAATATGGAAAATGGGAGGACACTCCAGTCCTGATCTTTGGAGTCCGGTCCTGAATATCTGTATCCTTTCTTCTAGAGGTTCTCCTCAATCTCTCCTCTCACATCCATGGCTTCTCCCAGACCTGAAAGTATCTGATGTCTAATCCCATTTCTTCGTGGAATTTTCCTATTTACCCTCTTAATATCCGTTATTCTTTCCAGACTAGTCCTGGTTTAGTTTTGAGTTTCTTTGGTTACTTTTCTAAGACACCACTGATGCTCAATAGTATTCTACTGGAATCAAGAAATGATGTTCGGGTGTCAGGGCCAAGATGGCAGCATAGAAGCAGCAAAGCACTGCAGCTCCCACACAGACATGCTAAAAAATCATAAAATCGGACTGTAAACAGATTTTCAATCTCCAAAACTCTCCAAAAGAAAGAAAACACGTCTGTTGCTACAGGCAGCTCAGCAGGTGGGGCTCTTCACAGCAGTCTGGGAGCCGAGGCCGGCCCAGCCTGAAACCCTGCTGGGACAGGCCCTGGGACAGTCGGGCAGAGCCGAGTCTATAGGAGAGCAGATTGGCTGCACTGGAGGCACAGTCATCACATTTATCAGGCCAGAAAAAAAAGACTAAGAGAAACATCAGTGGATTTTGCTAAATTTGGGGGAGAAGAGCAGGTCCAGCCAAACTGCTCACAGGGCAAGAAAGCAGCGGGAGGCAGCTGTGGCAGCAGGAATGGCTAAGACCAGCAGTGGCCTCCACTGGGCTGCTTCAGAGGTGTCAGCCTGCAGAGAGCAGGGAGGATGAGGCAACTGATCAGGGCTAAGGACTCTTGCATTGAGCAGCCTGGATGTGGATCGTGGTCTTGAGTGATGTTCCTGGGGTGGACTTTTGGTGAGCCAAAGCTGGGGGGCTGCAGCACCCCACTAATAGCTCCAGCAGTGGTGAAGGCCCCAGCAATTTGAGACAGAGCTTTCCCCCTCCAGGAAGCAGAGTTCCACAGAGCTAAAAAACCAAGCAATTAGACTGGCAAACATGAGGAAAAGGAAGCAAGGCAGGAACAGCAATAAAACTCTAGAATCCTTTTTTGTGGACAAAAAAGATCAAACTATGGAGCAGGAGGAAGACAATTCAGCCAGAACTCCCTCACCAAGTGCTTCCAAGGCACTGGAAGAATTCCTACTAGCTATGGATCAACTTAGAAAGGACTTTGAAATCCAAATTAGAGAAGTGGAGGAAAAACTGAAAAGAGAAATGAGAATGATGCAAGAAAATCATGAAAAGAGAGTCAACAACCTGACTGAAGAAAACAATACCTTAATGAGCAAACTAACTCAGATGTCAAAGGAGGCCCAGAAACCCAATGAGGAGTAGAATGCCTTAAAAAGTCGAATTTGCCAGATGGAGAAAGAGTCTCAAAAGCATTCTGAAGAGAATAATTCCTTCAGAATTAGAGTGGAGCAAGTGGAAGCTAATGACTTTATGAGAAACCAAAATACTATTAAACTGTTACAAAAAATGAAAAAATAGAAAGCAATGTGAAATATCTCCTTGAATAAACGACTG
>JAQQSW010024308.1:0-10114 GCA_028646575.1 Pseudocheirus occidentalis | reverse complement strand
GGTATACATCTATATACATTTGTATTCCCTTCACCTATCCTCAAACTAAGAAAAGTTTCATAAGTTACTATTATCGTTTTTCCATATTGGTATGTAAATAGTTCAACTTTGAAAAGTTCCTTATGATTTCTTTCGCATATTTACCTTCTCATGCTTCTTGTGTTTGATTGTCAAATTTTCTGTTCAGTTCTGCTTTTTTCAGCAAGAATGGTTGAAAGTCCTCCACCTCACTGAATGACCATATTTTCCCTGGAAGATTATATTCAATTTTGTTGGGTAGTTGATTCTTGGTTTTAATCCCAGCTCCCTTGATCTCTGAAATATCATATTCCAGGCCTTTCAATCCCTCAGTGTAGAAGCTGCCAGATCCTGGGTTATCCTACGTGTGTTTCCACTGTATTCAAATTGTGTTCTCTTGGCAGCCTGTAATATTTTCTCTTTTAGCTGGGTATTCTGGAACCTGGCCATAACATTTCTAGGAGTTTTCTTTTGGAGATCTTTTTCAAGAGGTGATTGGTGAATTCTTTCAAGTTGTATTTTCCTCTCTGATTCTAACACATCAGGGCAATTTTTCTTGAGAATTTCTTGAAGGATACTTTCCAAGTTCTTTTTCTGATCTTGGCTTTCAGGTAGACCAATAAATTTCAGATTATCTCTCCTGGATCTGTTTTCCAAGTCAGTGATTTTTTCAAGGAGGATTTTTCACATTACCTTCTATTTTTTCATTTGTTTTTAACTGTTTAATAGTATCTTGGTTTCTCATAAAGTCATTAGCTTCCACTTGCTCCACTCTAATTCTGAAGTAATTATTCTCTTCATAATGCTTTTGAAATTCTTTTTCCATCTGGGAGATTCGACTTTTTAAGGCATTCTTCTCATTGGCTTTTTGGGCCTATTTTGCCAATTGAATTAATTTGTTCTTTAAGGTCTTGTTTTCTTCAGTCAGGTTGTTGACTCTCTTTTCATGATTTTCTTGCATCATTCTTATTTCTCTTCCCAATTTTTCCTCCACTTCTCTTATTTGGTTTTCAAAGTCCTTTGTATGTTGATCTGTGGATTGTAGGCAATCTTTCTCTTTCTTGGAAGCATTTGGTGTGGGAGTTCTGACTGTGTTGTCTTCCTCCTGTTCCATGCTTTGATCCTTTTTGTCCCCCAAAAAGGATTCTAGGGTTTTATTGCTATTCTTACTTTGCTTCCTTTTCCTCATGTTGGCTAGTCAATTAATTGCTTGATTTTTTTTAGCTCTGTGGAACTCTGCTTCCCAGGGAGAAAGCTCTCTCCCAAATCACAGGGGTTTTCACAGCTGCTGGTGCTATTAGGGAGGTGCTGCAGCCCCCACCAGCTTTGGCTCTCTCAATGCACACCCCAGGACCACCATCTGAGACTGCAATCCAGATCCAGGTCGCTCAACACAAGAGCCCTTGGCCCTGATCAATTGTCTTGGTCCACCTGCAATCTGCTGGCCAGGAGCTCTGAAGCAGCCCAGTGGAGGCAGTTACCACTTGCAGCTGTTCCTGCCATTTAGTCCTGCTTCCTTTCCCTGGGGGCAGTTAGGCCAGACCTGCTTTTCTCCCCAAAATTTATCTTGAATTCCACTGACCTTTCTCTTAGCCTTATTTCTTCTGGCTTGATAAATGTGGAAACTGCCCCAGGTGCCACAGATCTGATCTCCTTTACACTCTAGCTGGGGCTCCTCCCACCCAGCCCTGGGGCCAGGCTGCTGTTTAGGGCTGGGCTGGGTGCAGCTCCCAGACTGCCACGCTGAGCCCTACCTGTAGAGCTGCCTTCAGGGAGAGATGTGTTTTCTGTATTTTTGTGAGTTTTGGAGCCCTAAAATTTGTTTAGAGTAGCATTTCATGGGTATTTAAGGTGGCTGTGCGGGAGATGAGTAACTTTCCTGTTTCTACACCACCATCTTGGCTCTGCCCCGCCCCCCCGGATCCACAATAGATCTTTCTTGCCACTCTTCTACATTTTTTGGGGCTAGAAGTTATTTTACTCTGTCTTTTTGTGGATTCTGTCACTCTAGAATTTATTTAGAGTCATTATTTAAAGTTATTTGGAGGTATTTGGAGAGAGCTTACACAGATCTCTGTCTTTACTCTGCTGTACTGGCACCTCCTCTCCTGAGGTTTTTTTAAAGAATGCTCTTTTTTTGGCATCTACCAGCAGTAAGAATTTTGTCTCCTCTTTGTCAGTGTTTATATTTTTAATTGTTTTCTCATCACTCTTATGAGGATTTCTAAATATGTCAATAATGAAGGCATATTATATCTTGATTTTACACTTGTGTATATTGAGAAAGAGACAGTTAGGTGGGGCAGTGGATACAGAGTTGGACTTCAAGTCAGGAAGCCTCATCTTCCTGAGTTCAAATCTGGATTCAGACACTTACTAGCTGTGTGACCTTGGAAAAGTCACTTAACCCTGTTTGCTGAAGTTTCTTATCAGTTCAATGAGCTGGAGAAGGAAAATGATTAACTATTCCAGCATCTCTGCAAAGAAAACCCCAAACGGAGCCATAGATGGTCAGGCATAACTGAACACCAACAACAATATGGAGAAAGTTATTAGTGTTTACCCACTGCACATAATGTCAAGTTTGAGATTTAGATCTGTACTCTTAGTCAAATAACACATAACATTTCATAGCTCAGAATGCATAAAAGTATTTTGCACTTTTTTCAAAGATTTTTTCTGCATCTATTCATTATTTAATTTATTTTCATAGTAAAAAATCTTTATATCCCTTGTATAAATTAAACTTGGTGATAATTAATACTTAAAAATATTGTTGTTCTTGACTTGGATTTTATTTGAAAAGTTTATTTCTATATCCATTAGTGAAACTGATCTGTAATTTTCTTTCTCTGCCTTATCCTTCCTGATTTTGGTATTAGAACCTTATTTGTCTGACAAAAAGTGTTTGTTTGAAAGCTTTCTTTAGCAGTTTTCCATGCAATTTGTATAGTATAGCTACTGAGTAAAATATGTGATAAAATTCACTTCTGATATTGCTTGCACCATAGATTTCCCTCCTTCTCTGCCTTGAATAGTTTATTTAGGAATTATTCCCTTTCATTTTCTGCAATTTAGTCATTTCCACATCTGTAGTTCATAGTCTTTTAATTGTATTTTTGTGAAGGCAATCTTCTTGCTCTTTTATCTACTCAGTTTCACTAGTGTAGACTGTATCTCATGGGCTCTGTGAATTATTTTCATTTTTATGGGGTGTTTTTGGTCTTTATTAATTTGTTTACTTTTAGTTTATAAGATTTAGTTCCACAATTCCTTGATTTTCAAATTTTCTCCCCCTTTTTCTCCTCCCCACCCCCCCATGGTGGCATGCAATCAAGTATAGGATCTGCAACTACTTTAACATTAGACATTAGTCAGTTTATAAAGAAGGATTGCAACAGATGGAATGAACAATGTGAAAGAGGAAACAAAACCAAACAAGAAAAAGAAAGAGAGCAGGTAGCTTGCTTCAGTCTGCATTTAAACTCTGCTCTTTCTAGTTTTTTCTCTGAATGTGGGCATCTCTCTCCATCATGAGTCTTTTGGAGTTGTCTTATAACCCTGCATTGCTGAGAAGAGTCCAGTCTATCAAAGCTGGTCATCACAAATATTTTGTGTCTGTAATTGTGTACAGATTTTCCCTGGTTCTGCTCTTCTCAGGTCATATACGTCTCTCCAGGATAATATGAAGTCCATTCGCTCCTCATTTCTTACAGCATAATTGTATTTCTTTACATTCATATATCACAAATAGTTCATCCATTCCCCAGTTGATGGGCATCCCCTTAATTTCCAATTCTTTGCCATCACAAAAAGAGCTGCTACAAATATTGCTGCACATCTGGGTCTTCCTCCCACTTTATGATGTCTTTAGGATATAACCCTAGAAGTGTTATTGCTGGGTCAAAGAGTAAGAAATTATTATAGCTCTTTGGACATAGTTCCAGATTGCTCTCCAGAATGGTTGAATCAGTTCACAATTCCACCAACAATGCATTAGCATTCCAATTTTTCCACATCCTCTCCAGCACTTGTCATTTTCCTGTTTTATCATTTTAGCCAATCTGACTGATGAGATGTGGTATCTCAGAGTTGTTTTGATTTGAATTTCTCTAATCAATACTGATTTAGAGCAAGTTTTTTTTCATATGCTTATACATATCTTTAATTTCTTCTTCTGAAAATTGCCTGTGCATATCCTTTGCCTATTTATCAATTGGGGGATGACTTACATTCATATAGATTTGACTCAGTTCTCTGTATATTTTAGAAATGAGACCTTTATCTGACACATTTATTATAAAAATTCTTTCCCAATTTCCCAATTCCCTCTTAATCTTGGTTGCATTGACTTTGTTTATACAGAAACTTTTCAATTTAATGTAATCAAAAGTATCCATTTTGCATTTTATAATGCTCTCTAATTCTTATTTGATCATAAAGTCTTCCCCTCTCCATAAATCTGACAAGTAGACTATTCCTTGCTTTCCCAGACTGCTTACTGTATCATCCTTTATATCTATATCATGCATGCATTTAGACTTGATTTTGGTATATAGTGTTAGGTAATGGTCTATGCCCAGTTCTGTCATACTATATTCCAGTTTTCCCAGCAGTTTTTGTCTAATAGTGAGTCCTTATCCCAAACACTGGGGTCTTTGAGTTTATCAACCAGTAGATTACTATGATCATTGACTGGTGAGTCTTGTGTACTGAATCTATTCCATTGATCCACTACTCTATTCCTCAGCCAGTACTAAGTAGTTTTGATGACTGCTGCTTTGTTATGCAGATTAAAATTTGTAATGGCTAGGCCACTTTCCCTAGCATTTCTTTTCATTAATTCCCTTGATATTCTGGACCTTTTGTTCTTCCAAATGAATTTTGTTACTATTTTTTCTAGCTCTACAAAGTAATTTTTTTGGTAGACTGATTGGTATGGCACTAAACATATAATATAATTTAGGTAAAATTGTCATTTCTATTATATTAGCTCAACCTAGCCACAAACAATTGATGATTTCTAATTACTTAGGTCTGACTGTATTTGTGTGAAAAGTGTTATGTAGTTGTGTTCAGATAGGTCAGCAGTTTTCAACCTGTGGGTTATGTTCAATTTAAATACCTCCTGCATATCAGATATTTACATTACAATTCATAACATTAGCAAAATTACAGTTATGACAAAGCAACAAAAATAATGTTATGGCTGGGGGTTACCACAACATGAGGAACTTTATTAAAGGATCATGGCATTAGCAAGGTTGAGAACCACTGATATGGATTCTGGGTTTGTTTTGGCAGGTAGAGTCCCAAATATTTTATAATGTCTGCAGTAACTTTAAATGGGATTTATCTTTCTATCTCTTGCAGTTGGATTTCATTAGAAATATATAGGAATGCCAAGGATTTATGTGGGTTTATTTTATATCCTGCAACTTTGCCATGTTTATTTACTGTCTCAAGTAGTTTTTTACTTGATTCTCTAAGTATATAGCATATCATTATATCATCTGAAGAGTGATAGCTTAGTCTCTTCTTTACCTAATTTGATTCCTTTGATCTCTTTTTCTTCTCTAATTGCTACTGCTAACATTTCTAGTTCCAGATTGAATAAGAGGGGTGATAGTGGACATCCTTGTTTCACCCCTGATATTGGAAATGCTTCTAGCTCATATCCATTACATATAATACTTTCTGATGTCTTTAAATAGATACTACCTATTATTTAAGGAAGACTCCATTTATTCCTATGCTTTCTAATGGGAACAGATGTTGTATTTTGTCAAAAGTCTTTTCTGCATGTATTGAGATAATCATGTAGTTTCTGCCAGTTTTATTGTTGATGTGATCAATTATACTCATGGTTTCCCTAATATCACACAATCCTTGCATTCCTGGAATAAATCCTACCTGATCAAAGTGTATTATTCTTGCAATAAGTTTATGTAGTCTTTTTGCTAATGTTTATTTTAAAATTTTGCTTCTATATACATGAGGGAAATTGGTCTATAATTTTTTTCTCTGTTTTATCTCTTCCTGATATCAGTACCATATTTGTGTCATAAAGAGAATTTGGTAGGATGCCTTCTTCACTAATTTTCCCAAATAGTTTGTACAATATTGGAATAAATTGTCCTTTAAATGTTTGATAGAATTCACTAGTAAATCCATCTGGCCCTGGAGATTTTCTCCTAGGAAGTGTGTTTATTGCTTGTTCCATTTCTTTTTCTGAGATGAGGTTATTTCAGTAATTTACTTCTTCTTTGGTTAATTTGGACAACTTATATTTTTTAAGTATTCATCCATTTCATTAAGATTGTCAAGTTTATGTGCATACAATTTGGCAAAATAATTCCTAATTATTGTTTTAATTTCCTTTTCATTGGAGGTAGTTTCACCTTTTTTGCTTTTGATATTCATAATTTGGTTTTCTTCTTTCTTTTTTATCATATTGACTAGAAGTCTATCAGTTTTATTGGTTGTTTTTTTTTTTGGTAAAATCAGCTCTTAGTTTTATTTATTAATTCAATAGTTCTCTTAATTTCAGTTTTCTTAATCCTTCCTTTGGTTTTCATTATTTCTAATTTAGTATTTAATTGGGGATTTTCAATTTGTTCTTTTTCAGCTTTTTCAATTTCATGTCAAATTCGTTGATTTATTCATGTTTGCATTCAGGGACATAAAACTTCCCCTAAGACCTTTGTCCCCCAAAAGGAATCTATAGTTGGATTGTCGAGCTTGTTTTGCTTCCTTTACCTGCTCATGTTGCCAGTCAGTTACTTGACTTTGGGCTCAGTAGAACTCTGCTTTCAGAGGGGAGACCTCTGTCCCAAATTGCTGGGGTTTTTACAGATGCTGGAGCTATTAGGACGCCACCATTTCTACAGCCCCACCAACTTTCACTCACTGGTCACACACCTCAGGACCACCACCCAAGATCATGATCATGACCCAAGCAGGTTAATGCAAGAGTATTTAGCTTCTGAATGATCACTTGGCCCCCTGCAATCTGCAGGCCAGGAGTTCTGAAGCAGCCATGTGGAGGTGGCTGCAGTGCCACCACTTCAGAGTGCTTCTAGCTTTGTTATTTTGTCATTTTGTGGGTTCTGGAGCTCTAAAATTTGTTTAAACTCATATTTTATAGGTATTTGTTGTGGTTATTGGGAAGTCACAGGGTTCTCGTATTTGTATGCTACCATCTTGCCTCTGCCTATTTCCCTCCTTTCTAATCATGCTCTTTTCTTATCCTCCCTTACTCCTGCTACTTCCTATTGGGCACAATGGATTTTTATGCTTATCAGAATATGTTATTCTTTCTTTGACCCTAAACCAATTAGAGTAAATTTTGTACAATGCTGCTCTCTCCCTCCTTTCCCTCAATTATAATGACTTCTTGTGTTTTTTTTACATTAGAGTATTAAACTTAACTGATTATGTTGATTCCTCTTTGAACCAGAAACAATGAGAATAAAGTTCATATGATGTTCATTTTCCTCCCGCCTTCCCCTTTAGTATAGTATGTTTTTATGCCTCTCTCTGTGGCATAATTTACCATTTTCTGCCTCATCCTTTCCTTCCTTCCCATTACAGTCCCTTTGAACCCCTTAATGAGGATTTTAAAAAATTATCTGATTAGTTCATTTATATCCACACCCTATATCTATGTATATCCTTTTTACAGGTTGTGAAAAATCATATAAATTTCAGTATTAACAGGTATTGGCTTCTCATATACAGATGTAAACAGTTTGCTCTTATTGAACCCCAAGTTATGTGCATATGTGCGTGTGTGTGTGTGTGTTTTCCTTGTTTGCCTTTTTATGTCTTTCTTGATTCTTGTAAATGGAGACTGAATTTTCCACTGAGCTCTGGCTTTTTCATTAGGAAAGTCTGGAAGTCTTTTATTTCATTAAATGACCAACTCCTTGCCTGAAAGATTATGCTCAGTTTTGTCAGGTAGTTGATCCTTGTTTGCAGCCCTAGCTCTTTTGCCTTGCGAAATATCAAATTCCAATCTTTCTGATCTTTTATTGGAGAAGCTGATTGGTCCTATGTAATCCTGTCTATCGTTCCATGATTTTAAAATTGTTTCTTTTAGGCTGTTTGCACTATTTTCTTCTTGACCTTGTAATTCTGAAATTTAGCTACTATATTTCTTGAAGTTTTCAATTTGGGCATTTGGACTCCTCTTTCAGGAAGAGTCCAATTAGTTCTTTCCATAACTACTTTAAACCCTCTACTTCTAGTACCTCAGGACGTCTTTCTTTGACAATATTTTAGAGAATGTTAGTCGGGCTACTTTTTTCATCATGGCTTTCTGGTAGACCCGTAATTCTTAGGTTATCTCTCTTGAAACTGTTTTCCAGGTCAGTTGTTTTTCCAATAAGATATTTTATGCGTTCTTCTGATTCTTCAGTCTTCATGTTTTGCTTGAGTGACTCTTGAGGCATCATAGAGTCCTTAGCTTTGATTTGACTTATTCTAATTTTTAGTGAATTATTTTCCTTGGTTAATTTTAAGCTCCTTTTTAGGGAGGTATTTTCTCGAGTCAGCTTTTCAACCTCGTGTCCCAGTTCACAAATGTTACTTCTTAAGGATTTGTTTTCTTCAGTGACATATTTTTTTTTCCAATTTGGTCAATGTAAATTTAAATTTTTCTTCTACCTCTCTAATCTAGCTTTTAAAATCTTTCTTGAGCTGCTCCAAGAGTGCTTTTTGGGATAATTGGGGGGCAGAGCCAAGATGGTGGCATAGAAGCAGCAAGGATCCATAGCTCCCACCCAGCCACCCAAAATACCCATAAAATATGACCACAAACAAAATCTAGAATTCCCAAACTCACAAAAATACAGAAAACACATCTCTTGCTGAAGGCAGCTTGGCAGCAGGGGCTCATAGTGGCAGGCCGGGAGCCAAGGCCAGCCCAGCCTGAAATGGAAACGTGACCAGGCCAGGCCCGAGGGTGGCCAGGAAGAGCCAAGCTGCAGCCACTCTACAAGACAGAACATCTACCTCTCTTCCAGCTACTCCACATTTAGTAGGGCATGAAAAACAAGGATTAGATACAGTTAGCTTGGCAGGAGGGGCTCATCATGCAGGCCGGCAGGAGCGGGCAGGCTGGGAGCCGAGACCAGCCCAGCCTGAAAATGGTGACTGGGCCAGGCCCCAGAGTGGTCAGGAGGAGCTAAGCCTCCGAAGCCGCAGCTTGAGTCTACTTCAGAGAAGATCTACTGCACCTGGAGGAATTTTCACATCTAGCAAGCCAGAATTACAGAAGGTCAGTGAAAGTGAAACTTTGAAACTTAATTGGGGGAAGAAAAGCAGTTTGGCCAATATGTACCCAGGGCAAGGAAGCAGTGGGGGAAGGACAGCGGCTGCCCCAACTAGGCTGCTTCAGAGCCCCTGGCCTGCGGACCTCCCAGGGGGGCCGAATCAATTGATCAGGGCCAAATGCTCTTGTGTGGAGCAGTCTGAATCTGGATTGTGGTCTTGGGGGGTGGTCCTGGGGTGCATTCTCAGCAAGCCAAAACTGGGGGGAGGGCTGCAACACCCTCCTAATAGTTCCAGCAGCTGGAAAAACCCCATCGATTTGGAACAGAGCTTTCCCCCCTGGAGGCAGAGTTCCACAAAGCTGAAAAAATAAACAACCAATTAATTGAATGGCCAACATTAGGAAAAGGAAGTAAAATAAAAACAGCAATAAAACTCTAGAATCCTTTTTTGTGGACAAAAATGATCAAAGCATGAAACGGGAGGAAGACAACACAGTAAGAACTCCCACACCAAATGTTTCCAAGACACTTGAAGAATGCCTAGAAGCTATACATCAACTGAAAAAGGACTTTGAAAGAGAGTCAACAACCTGACTGAAGAAAACAACACTTTAAAAAATAGATTAACTGAAATGGCAAAAGAGGCCCAGAAAGCCAATGAGGAGAAGAATGCCTTAACAAGTCGAATTTCTCAGATGGAAAAAGAATCTCAAAAGCATTCTGAAGAGAATAATTGCTTCAGAATTAGAGTGGAGGAAGTAGAAGCTAATGATTTTATGAGAAACCAAGATATTATTAAACAGTTACAAAGAAATGAAAAA
>JAQQSW010024307.1:0-10114 GCA_028646575.1 Pseudocheirus occidentalis | reverse complement strand
TCTCAGAGACACTGGTTGAAAAAATTCTTCCCCAATTTCTGACTTCCCTCAATCTTTATTACATCATCTTTCTTTGTACAGAAACTTTTCAATTTAACATAATCATGAATATCCATTTTGCATTTTATAATGCTCTCTAACTCTTCTTTGGTCATAAAGTCTTCCCTACTCCATAAATCTGACATGTAAACTATTTCTTGCTTCCCCAGATTATTTATATTATCAGCCCATTTAGACTTGAATTTTTTTTGGAGTGGCAATTGGGGGTTAAGTGAATTGCCCAAGGTCACATGCCTAGTTTGTGTGTGTGTGTGTGTGTGTGTGTGTGTGTGTTAATTGTCTGAGGCCAGATTTGAGCTCAAGTCCTCCTGACTCCAGGGTCGGTGCTCTACTCACTCTGCCACCTAGCCATCCCCTTAGACTTGAATTTGGTGTACAGCATTAGGTGATAGTCTATGTCCATTTTCTGCCGTACAACAATCTAATTTTCCCAGATGTTTTTGTCTAGAAGCGAGTTCTTATCCTGGAAACTGGGATCTTTGGGTTTATAAAACACTATATTCATATAATCATTGACTACTGAGTCTTTGGTACCCAATCTATTTCATTGATCCACTACTCTATTCCTTAGCCAGTACCAAGCAGTTTTGATGACTGCTGCATTATAATACAGATTAAAATCTGGCACAGCTAGGTTACCTTCCCTAGCATTTCTCTTTATTAATTGCCTTGATATTCTACACTTTTTGTTCTTCCAAATGAATTTTGTCAGTACTTTTTCTAGTTCTATAAAGTAATTTTTTGGTAGATTGGCACGGCACTCAATATGTAATTTAATTTAGGTAAAATTGTCCCTTTTATTATATTAGCTCCACCAAGCCAGGAGCAATTGATGTTTTTTTCAAATTAGTTAGATTTCATTTTATTTCTGTGGAAAGTGTTTTTAGTTGTTTTCATAAAAGTACTGGGTTTGTTTTTGTAGGTAGATTCCCAAATATTTTATATTGTCTACAGTAATTTTAAAGAGAGTTTCACTTACTATCTATTCCTGTTGGACTTCATTTGAAATATATAGGAATGGGGAGCACTTATGGGGTTCATTTTATTTCCTGAAACTTTGCTAAATTAATTTATGGTCTCCAGAAGTCTTTTTTAATGTGATTCTATAGGATTCTTATGTATATCATCATATAATCTGGAAAGAGTGATACCTTAGTCTCTTCTTTGCCTAATTTGATTCCTTCAATTTCTTTTTCTTCTCTAATTGCTACTGCTAAGGTTTCTAGTACCAGATTAAATGAGAGGGGTGATAGTGGACATACTTGTTTCACCCCTGATCTTTCTGGAAATACATCTAGTTTATCCCCATTACATATAATACTTGCTGTTGTCTTTAAATAGATTCTGCCTGCTGTTCTAAGGAAAACTACATTTATTCCTATACTTTCTAGTGTTTTTTTTAATTTTCTAGTGTTTTAAATGGGAATGGATGTTGTATTTTTTCAAAGACTGTTTCTTCATTTGTTCTGATAACTGTATGGTTTCTGGTACATTCATTATTGAAATGATCAATGATACTGATGGCTTTCCTAATATTGAAATATCCTATGGGGCAGAGAGAAGACGGTGGTGTAGAAGCAGCAAGGTTTCACAGCTCCCTTGTAGTCACCTCAAATACCCATAAACTATGACTCTAAACAAATTTTAGGGCTCCAAAACTCAAAAAATACCAAAAACACATCTCTCACTGAAGGCAGATGAGCAAAAGGGGCTCATTGCAGTAGGGTAGAAGCTGAAACAAACCCAGGCTCAAACTGCAGACTGGCCCTAGGGTGGTGAGGAGGAGCTGCAAGTAGAGTCTTCAGGAGAGTAGACTGGTGGCAGCTGGGTCAGTTTCCAGATTTATCAAGCTGGAAGAAAGAAGGATTAAGAGAAAGGTCAGTGGAATTCAGCTAAATTTTGGAGGGAAAAGTGTTCTGGTCATACTGCCCCCAGGGCAAGGAAACAGTAGAAGCAGAAGTAGCAGCAGAAAGGGAAGCAACTTCAAAATGGCTGCTTCAGAGGTCACAGCCTGCAGACTCAGGGGGGCCAAGACATTGTTCAGAGGCCAAGTGTTCTTGTGCTGAGTGGCCTGGATCCTGATCACGGTCTTCAGTGGTAGTGCTGGGGTGTGTTTTCAGTCAGCCAGAGTTGGTGGGGCCTGCAGCAGCCCCCTAATAGCTCTGGCAGCTGTGAAAAACCCAGCAAATTGTGACAGAGATTCCCCTCCTGAAAGCAGAGTTCCACAGAGCTAAAAATTAAGCAGTCAACTGGCTGGCCAATATGAGCAGGAAAAGGAAGTAAAGTAAGAACAGTAACCAAACTCCAGAATAGTTTTTTGGGGACAAAAAGGATCAAAGTATGGAAAGGGAGGGACACAACAGAGTCAGAAATCCCACACCACATGCTTTCAAGAAACATGAAAATAGCCTACAAGACATAGATCAGCTTAAAAAGGACTTTGAAAACCAAATAAGTGGGGAAAAATGGAAACAGAAATGAGAATTATGTGAGAAAATTGTGAAAAGAGAGACAACAACCTGACTGAAGAAAATAACACCTTAAAGAACAGATTAACTCAAATGGCAAAAGAGGCCCAAAAAGCCAATGAGGAGAAGAATTCCTTAAAAATTCGAATGTGCCAGATGGAAAAAGAATCTCAAAAGCATTCCGAAGAAAATAATTTCTTCAGAAATAGTGTGAAGAGAATGGAAGCAAGACTTTATGAGAAATCAAGATGCTATTAAACAGATACAAACAAATGAAAAAAAATAGAAGGCAATGTGAAATATCTCCTTGGGGGGGGGAAAACACTGACCTGAAAAATAGATCCAGGAGAGACAATTTAAAATTTATTGGACTACCTGAAAGCCATGATCATAAACAGAACTTAGAAAACATCCTTCAAGTAATTCTCAAGGAAAATTGCCCGGATATATTAGAATCAGAGAGCAAAATAGAACTAGAAAGAATTCACCAATCACCTCTTGAAAAAGATTCCCAGAACAAAACTCCTAGAAATGTTTTTGCCAGATTCTGGATTTCCCAGATCAAGGAGAAAATATTACACTCTTCCAAGAAGAAATAATTTGAATGCTGTTGAAACACTATTAGGATAACCCAGGATCTGACAGCTTCTACCTTGAGGGATTGAAGGGACTGGAACGTGATATTCTGGAGACCAAGGGAGTTAGGATTAAAACCAAGAATCACCTACCAAGCAAAATTGAGTATCATGTTCAAGGGAAAAATATGTACATTCAGTGAGGTGGAGGACTTTCAAGCATTCTTCTGAAAAAAAGAAAAAAAAAACAGAACTGAACAGAATATTTAACATCCAAACACAAGAAGCATGAGAAGGTAAACATGGGAAAGAAATAATAAGGAACTTATCAAAGTTGAACTATTTACATGTCAATACGGAAAAAAAAAACCTATTATAGTAAGTTAAAAAACTTTTCTCAGTGTGAGGATTGGTGAGAGGAATACAAATGTGTATGAGTCTGTGTCTGTGTCTGTGTATGTGTATATCTATATAGATATATGTATAGGTAGGAGTATGTATACATACATGTAAATGTATATATACATGTATATATGTGTGTGCATATACATATGCATACCTACACACATGTCTATAAAGGAGGGTATATATGCATAGGAATACATATCTGAGCATGTGTGTATATGAGTTCATGGAGGGCACAGGATCAATTGAATAGGAATGGATGATACTTTAAAAGGTGAAATTATGAGGTGGAAGAAAATTAGAATAAGAGGAGACAGGGAGAGACAGGATGGGTTTAATCATCCCGTACAGAAGAGGAAAAGGATAACTGTTACAATGGAGGGGAAGAATAGGAAGGCAAAAAGGAAAGGGTTATCTTTACTCTCATCGAATTTGGCTTGGAGAAGGAATGACATTAACTCTAAACTGGGTATCTTGCCACAAAGGAGAGTAGGGGGGATGGGGATGAAAGGTGGGTTGATAGAGGGGATGGCAGGGTCGGGGCCAGGGTGGCTGGAAGAACACACTTCAGCAAAGGGACAGGGAAAGGGTAGAGAATAGAGCAAGGGGGGTGGGATAGGAAGGAGGGACATATTATCAGTCTCTCACAATATGCCCACTGTAGAGATGCCCTGCGTAGTTACACATGTATAGACTGTATTGAATTGCTTTTCTTTCCAGTGGGTGGGGGGGTGTCTGAAAATGGAGGAACCAAAAGAAGTTAAAGTTGTACAATCAAATATCAAAACAAAAATTATATGTATATATTAATAATAATAATTATTATTAACAACATACAACTGTAAATTAAGATATACAGGCACTGGGTTTGGGAGACCCACCCTGCCCTACCAGAAAGTTAGAGGGGCAATAGAGGAGGACATATGAGTGAGCATATTGGGGAAGGGGTTTTACACTGAGATTGCTGTTTTTGAGTTGTGGATAGTGAAAGACGGGGTGAAAACTTGTAAGTAAAAATCTCATGGAAATGAATGATGTCAACAAGAAAATAAATAAAATAAGTAAATAATAAAGAAAGATCCTTGCATTCCTGGAATAAATCCCCCTTGATCAAAATGTATTAGTCTTGTAATAAGTTGCTATAGTATTTTTGCTAATATGTTATTCAAAATGAATACAGATGCAAAAATTTCTTTCTCCAATTTCTCTCTCCCTGATTTAAGTAACGGTACCATATTTGTGTCATAAAAAGGATTTGGTAGGACTCCTTCTTCACCCATTTTCCCAAATAGTTTGAAGAGAATTGAATCAATTGATGTTTAAATGTTTGATAGAATTCACTAGTAAATGCATCTGTCCCTGGGGATTTTTTCCTAGGTAGTTCTCTGACAGCTTGATGAGTTTCTTTTTCTTAAATGCGTTTGTTTAGTTAATTTACTTTATTTTCATTTAGACTGAGTAAGTTATATTTTTGTAAATATTCATCCATTTCTCTAAATTGTCAAATATATGTGAATACAACTGAACAAGATAATTTCAAATTATTGTTTTAATTTCCTCTTTATTGGAGGTATATTCACAGTTTTCATTTTTGAGACTCAAAATTTGGTTTCTTTCTGTTTTTATCATATTGACTAAGAGTATGTCAATTTTATTGTTCTTTTCATAAAACCAACCCTTAGTTTCATTTATAAGTTTAATAGTTTTTTATTTACACTTTCATTCATCTGTCCTTTGATTTTCATTATTTCTAATTTAGTATGTTATTGGGGATTTTCAATTTTTTCTTTGTCTAGGTTTTCCAATTGCAAGACAAATTCACTGACTTTCATTTTCTCTAATATTTTCATGTATGCATTCAGGGGTATAATACTTCCCCTAGGAATTGCCTTTGCTGCATCCTACAGCTTTGGTATGTTTCTCATTATTTTCATTTTCTTGAATGAAGTTACTGATTTTTTGTAGAATTTGTTGTTTGACTCACTCATTCTTTAAGATTAAACTATTTACTTTCTGGTTAGTTTTATTTTTACTATTTTCCATGGCCCTTTATTGCCTATAATTTTTATTGCATCATTATCTGAGAATGATGCATTTAATTTCCTGCCTTTCTGCACTAACTTGTGAGATTTTTAAGCCCTAATACATGGTCAGTTTTTGTGTATGTGCTATGTACTGCTGAGAAGAAGGCATGTTCCTTTTTATCCCCATTCAGTTTTCTCCAGAGATCTATCATGTCTAGCCACTCTAAAATTTTATTTTCCTCCTTAATTTCCTTCTTCTTTATTTTGAAGTTAGATTTACCAAGTTTAGAGAGGGGAGATTGAGGTCCCCCGCTGGTATTGTTTTGCTATCTATTTCTTTCTCTAATTCCCTTCACTTTTCCTCTAGGAATCTGGATGCTAAAGCACTTGGTGTGTATATGGTAAATAATGATATTGCTTCATTCTCAATGGTGCCTTTTAGAAGGATGTACTTTCCTTCTTTATCTCTTTTAATTTGATCAATTTTAGCTTTTGTTTTATTTAAGACAAGGATTGCTACCCCTGCTTTAAAAAACTAGGTGAAGCATAATATATTCTACTCCATCCTTTTACTTTTACCCTATGCATATCCCCTTGTTTCAAATGTGTTTTTGTGACAACATATTGCAGGATTGTGAATTTTTATCCATTCTACTATCCACCTCTGTTTTATGGGAGAGTTCATCCCATTCACATTCCCGGTTATGATTACTATCAGTGACTTTCCCTCCATCATATTCCCTTCCCTGTCGGAATCTTTGTGTCTTCCTTTTCCCTTTCCCTCCTTAAGAGTTTTCCTTTTGACCACCACCTCCCTCAGTATTCCCTCTCTGTGTCCCCCCCTTTACCTATCCTTTCCCCTTGCTACTCTTTCCTTCCTTTATCACCACCCTCTTCCTTCTTACATCCCTCCCCCCTTATCTCTCCTACCACCTGTAGGGCACAATAGGTTTTTATTCTCAACTGAATATATTATTCCCTCCTCGAACCCAAACCAATGCAACAAAATTTCATACATTGCTTTATTAGCAATGCAGTATTCATAATGCCCACAGGAACTATAAGTATGCTTACATGGGTATTAATCACAAAATGTAACATGCTCATGGTGGCTAGGTGGCACAGTGAATAGAGCACCGGCCCTGGAGTCAGGAATACCTGAGTTCAAATCCAGCCTCAGACACTAAACACACACACACACACACACACACACACACACACACACACAAACTAGCTCTACTGAACCATGAGTAATTGAAGTTTTTCCAATTAGTTAGATTTCATTTTATTAATGTGAAAAGTGTTTTGTAGTTGTGATCATAAATGTACTGGGTTTGTTTTGGCAGGTGGTTTCTGAAATATTTTATAATGTCTACAGTAACTTTAAATGGGCTGTTTCTTACTATCTCTTGATATTGGACTTCATTGGAAATATATGAGAATGCTGAGGATTTATGTGGGTTCATTTTATATCCTGCAACTTTGCTAAATTTATTTATTGTCTCAAGAAGTTTATTACTTGATTCTCTAGGATTCTCCAAGTATATCATGATGTCATCTGTACAGAGCGATAGCTTTGTCACTTCTTGGCCTAATTTGATTTCTGTGATTTCTTTTTCTTCTCCAATTGCTACTGCTAACATTTCTAGTACCAGGTTGAATAAGAGGGGTGATAGTGGACATACTTGTTTCACCCCTGATCCTATTGGAAAGACTTTTAGTATATCCCCATTGCATATAATACTTGCTGATGGTTGTAAGTAGATGCTATCTATTATTCTAAGGAAAACTCCATTTATTCCAACTCTTTCTAGTGTTTTTAATAGGAATGGATGTTGTATTTTGTCAAAATCTTTTTCTGCATCTATTGAAACCATCATATGGTTTCTGCTAGTTTAGTTGTTGATATGATCAGTGATACTGATGGTTTTCCTAATATTGAACCATTTTTTTGGAGGGAAGTTGGGGTTAAGTGACTGAGTCAGGATTTGAACTCAGGTCCTCCTGACTCCAGGGCCGGTTCTCTACTCACTGCGCCACCTAGCCGCCCTATATTGAACCATTCTTGCATTCCTGGAATAAATCCAACCTTGTCAAAAGGTAGTATTCTTGTTATAAGTAGCTGTACTCTTTTTGGAAATATTTTATTTAGGATTTTTACATCTATATTCATGAGGGTTTTTGGTCTATAATTTTCTTTCTCCCTTTTCTCTCTTCCTGATTTAGGTATCAGTGCCATGTTTGTGTCATAGAAAGAGTAAGAAAGAACTCCTTCCTCACCAATTTTCGCAAATATTTTGAAGAGTATTGGAATCAATTTACCTTCAAACATTTGATAGAATTCACTAGCAAATCCATTTGACCCCGGGGATTTTTTCCTAGACAGTTCTCTGATAGCTTGTTCAATTTCTTTTTCTGAGATGGGGTTAAGTAATTTACTTCCTCTTTAGTTCATTTAGGTAACTTGTGTTTTGTAGGTATTCATCCATTTCACTAAGGTTGTCAAATTTATGAGCACACAGTTGGGTCAAATAATTCTTATTTATTATTTTAATTTCATCTTCATTGGAGAAACATTCACTGATTTCGTTTAGAACATAAAGAATTTGATTTTCTTTCTTTTTTTATCATATCTAATTTATTGATTTTTTTTCATAAAACCAACTCAGTTTTATTTATAAGTTCAATAGATTTTTACTTTCAATTTTATTCATCTCTCCTTTCATTTTCATTATTTCTAAATTAGTTTTTAATTGAGTATTTTCAATATGTTATTTTTCTAGATTTTTCAGTTGCATGCCCAATTCATTGACCTCCATTTTCTCTATTTTTTTTCAAGTATGTATTCAAGGATATAAAACTTCCACTAAGTACTGTCTTTGCTGCATCCCACAAATTTTAGTATGATGTCTCACTACTGTCATTCTCCTGAATGAAGTTACTGACAGTTTCTGTAATTTCTTGTTTAACCCACTCATTCTTTAGGATTAAATTATTTAGTTTCCAATTAGTTTTTTGCCTACCTTTCCATGGCCATTTATTACATATAATTTTTGTTGCATCATGATCTAAGAATGAAGCATTTAATATTTCTGCCTTTCTGCACTGAGTTGTGAGGTTTTCATCCCCTAGTACATGGTCTGTTTTTGTGAATGTGCCATGTGCTGCTGAGTAGAAGGTATATTCCTTTTTATCCCCATTCAGGTTTCTCCAGAGGTCTATCATGTCTAGTCTCTCTAAAATTTTATTTGCCTCCTTAACTTTTTTCTTGTTTATTTTGAGGTTAGATTTATCAAGTTCTGAGAGGGGGAGATTGAGGTTCTCCACTAGTATCATTTTGCTATGTATTTACTCCTCTAGTTCCCTTGACATTTCCTCTGGGAATTTGGATGCTATACCACTTGGTGCATATATGTTAAGTAATGATATTGTTTCATTCTTGATGGTGCCTTTTAGCAGGATGTAGTTTCCTTCCTTATCTCTTTTAATTAGATCTATATGTGTGTTTGTATATATATATATATGCGTGTGTGTGTGTGTGCATGTATATGTGTGTGCTTGTATATATGTGTGTGTATGTATACATGTATATATGTATGTATATATGTATATAGTGCGTATATATGTATATATGCATGTATATATATATTACATATCTGACATTCATAACCAACTTTATATATATATGCCTCCTCTACCGTTTTATGTGTGTGTACATGTGTGTACACATGCATGTGTACATATGTGCATGTTTACACATATAAAATTGGTGATAGTGAAGCACTCTGAATTGAACAGCTTTGTTCTGAGGCTAGAATAGGATCGTGTATGTGTGGGTGCTTTGTAAACCTTTAAAAAGATGTGTGTATCTGTATGTATATACATACACATGTATACATATATACACATAAAACATACACATACAAGCATATATATAATTTTAAATGATTGTATATATATACATATATATATATATATATATATATATATTTAAATTCATATGTGTGGCTATCTGTATTTTTAAATAGTTTATTTTATAAAATATTAAAAACTTAAAATATTAAAAAAGGATCTTACCAATTCTAAAAATTACTATCTACTATAGCCAAATGTGTCAAACTTGCAGCCCACTAATCACAAATGACTTACAGAACTCTCCCCAGTACCAAATTGAAATGTAATTGTGAAATGTTTAGCAACATAAATAGAAATATAATATAATGTGAAAAAAATTATATCTATATTAGCTTTTGCTTTATCTGAGATAAGAATTGCTACCCCTGCTTTTTTTGTAATTTTGCAGAGGCATAATATATTCTACTCCATCCTTTTACCTTTACCCTGTGCGGATCCCCTTGTTTCAGATGTGTTTCTTGTAGACAGCATATTGTAGGATTGTGGTTTTTAATCCATTCTGCTATCGGCCTCTGTTTTACACTAGAGTTCATTCCGTTCACATTCATAGTAATGATTAGTGTCTGTGACTTTCCGTCCATCTTATTCCCTCCCCTGTTTATATCTTTATGTCTTTCTTTTCCTTTCCCCTCCTTAAGAATTTTCCTTTTAGCCACCACCTTCCTCA
>JAQQSW010024306.1:0-10115 GCA_028646575.1 Pseudocheirus occidentalis | reverse complement strand
TTTTAAATCTTTATTCCTTCAAGCCCAGTGAAAATCTGGTCTGCTGTACTGTACAAAATCATATTGTCAGTTGAAAATATGGCAGATCACAAACCCCTGGTTGGTAGGATGCCCACTTTAAATGTTTGAAACTCTTCTTAGGCTGCTCCTTGGGACAGATCTAACTATTACAGGCAGTAATCATGATAAAGAATGGAATGGATAGTTTCTGTTTAATTTTCCTGCCCTGTGAGAGCTAGGATTTGCTAAGTTGTTCACTAGAGTTCATTTTTACTAAAAACAAAATAAAACAAAATTTTGCCTGCTCCATATAGATTGAATGCAACATTCCAGAATGTTGACTGGAATGTTAACTCTAAGTAAAAGAGGAACCATTCTGGAAGGAAGCTGAATTCAACCAGTGCTGGGAATACACAATCAACGAACGACCCTTACTATAGCAAGAAGCTTCTGTTCTATTAAGAAGGGAGACAATATGTGCATAAATAAGAATATTACCAAATTCCTACCAAATCTAATTTTGGGAGAGATAGAAAGAAGGGTCAAGAAAACCTTTATGTAAGCTGGAAGGAAACCCAGGATTCAAGAAGGTGAAGCAGGAAAGCATTCCACACATGGGTAATAGACCACAACAGGGGGTTACAAAGAACAACAAATAGATGAGATGGGGAAATAAAAGTCAAGATAATATCAAGCTCCTACTATGTGCTCATCCTAAATTCCTTGAGACTTTCTCATTTTAGTCTCTGTATCACCAGTACCCAACATAGCACCTTGAACTTCGTCAATACCGAATGTTTGTTTAATTGAATTGAATGGATTGAATTGAATCAAGCTGACTTCAGTTGAATTGAATTTATTTGATTTGAATTGATTTGACTGTTCTTTCTCCATTCCTGGGCATTGAAAAAAATGCATTATGAGTCTTGGCTTTCCAGGGAGCAGGCAGCTCTGAGAATATTGGCTGAGGTAGAACAGGTGGGTCTCTTTTCAAGCCTCAGGCACTTAAGCTATGCATAATTGCCTGTGCTTGTGTGTATTTACCAAAGGGAGAAGAAAGCACTGGTTTTTAAAGGAAGAGGCACATTTGAATAGTGATAGGCCTTGCTCATCAGCCAGTGACTAGGGCCAGGAGGAAGAAGCTCTGTTCACTTTTGAAGTCTGAAGAGGAGAAGGATTGTTGTGAATTCAGTGGTTCCAGCCCTCTAATGGCTCACTGGATGGAACTGCACTGGAAACTTTTCTGTTGCTGCCACTGGGGGTTCTATCACTAGAATGACGCCCAGTGCTTTCTGGGTCTGAGTCATGCCATACATGTAAGAGATGGGGGTAGGAGGACTGACAGAAGGGGTGGCTAGTTTCTCAGGCTAACGGGTGGAGAGGATTTTTAAAAATCCCTTGCTTTTCCTTTGTCAGCTAGTATCCTGGGAACTTGGCCCATCCTCAATATAGGAGATTAGCACCAACTTTTTCAGTGGAAAAACAATGACCCAAAGGTGAGAAGGAGAAAATGTAGATACTACTACTTGACTTTTGGTCATATTGTCTGAAAGAAATCCTTAGAATGTAAGGGCTGGGAGTCCTAAAATCCAACTTTTTCTTTTTACACATAGGTAAACTAAGGCTCAGAAGTGTATGACTTTCCAATGTCACATGTAGGGTGAATGGCAGAGGTAAGACTGAGAAAAAGTCTGATGATCTTTCTCCCTTCCTTCCTCTCTGTACTGCCCACTCTCCCCCTGCCCCCATCACATTGACTCCACTGTCTGAAATATTCCAGTGAGTTGAGCCAACAGAAAACAAATGATTGCCCCAGGTGATATATTGTCAGTGGAATTCATCAGGTTATTATTGTTATATTTTTTCCTATTTTGGCTTCTGGGACTGTAACAACAAAAGATCTCCTCCCCTAATTATATTTTACTTTGGCCTATGTAAAAATTAATTTATATTCTCTGAGCACTATCCCCTGTATGTGAAGGTGGTTGGGGCTGAAGTTCAGGAGGGTGCTAGGTGATGTGTGTGGGTGGCAGAGAAGCAAACCCAGGGCTGAGTTGTAGCTTCACATTCACAGGATTGTTGACTGAATCAGGGGTAGTGTGCTTTGGTCAGTTTCAAAGAGCAGCATTACCACGGGGGTCTTGGGACACTAATAACTTGCATTTCTATGCTGCTTTCAGTTTTTTGTACTGTCTTTACTGTAGCCCTGTGTGGTGAACAGTTCATGTGTTATTATACCCATTTTACCAATCAGAAAACTGGGTCTGAGAGAGCAAACAACCAGCCCAGGGTCATACAGCTCATAGATGTGTGACATAGAATTAGAAGTCAAGTCTCTCGACTTGAGGTCTAACTCCTTGGCATAGTGTTCCATGCCATCCATGTTACTGTGAATAATTCTCTCCCAAGACCTCCTTGAAGGTGGATACAGTCCCATTTCTTTTTCCTTTGTATTCCTAGTGCTTGGAGAAACAGTAGCTGTTCAATAAATGCCTTTTGTTAAATCCTGAGCTCTGTTGAGGGAATAGAAGCTTCTTAAGGGCAGGTGTTATTTCCTTTTTATGCGTGGCACACAGTAGGGATTTACAAAATGTTTCTTGTTGAATTGGAAGTTCCGCTAACATGATAGTCACTCCGTGAGAGCAGACACTGATTCACATTTTGTCTTTATATACTAAGAAGCTAGTGTAGCCCTGACACTTAGTAGGTGCTTAATAAATATTTGTGTACTAACTGATTAATTGACAGGTGCCAATTTCATGATTTGTCATACAAGGTTGGCCCAGATTATCTCAAATGTCCTTTCTGGTTACAAGAGTTTAAGCTTACCATGAGTTCATAACTGGTCAGTCAATACAGTCTAACCGTTTTAGACTCTAGTTCTCCTGGAAAAATGGATAATCCACATACAGATAACTGAGAGCTGACCACATGGCTTAGCAAATTCAACTAAGGTTTGTTCTCCAATTGGGGATTTGTGTCAAGCCTGAGTTATTTTTAAAGACAGACAAAGCCTCAAGTATCAACCCTCGATTAGCTCCTTGATGTAGCAAAGAACCAAAGTCTGGAAAAACACAGGAGGATAATAACAACCTGCATGGAAAGGTAGTGAGCATGAGGCAATTACCAAGAGGAATTTGTTTCTCAGAAACTCACTCTCCACTGTCCTTGGATTCCAAAGGGGAAACTGTCAGAGTGAGCAAAAGCAGTCCTTTACTCCTAGAAGAACCTTCATATTCTCTTCTCTGCTGACTGCTGGATGGGAGAAACAGTGCCTTTCCTCTGTTCTGGCACAGGTTCAGGCTAAAAGGTGCTTAGAAGACAAAAACAGGAGTCCAGGACCCACTGGAATTTTGGGAATGGGCAGGACTGCTCAGTTGGATGGAAATGCATCTGGGGCAGTGGACCAGGGGTAGTGTGAGCACTCTGAAAAAAGATGTTATTAAATATGTTTAACTAAGGGACCAAGTTATGGTGGATAGATAGATGACCTTGTAATCAGGAAGGCATGGGTTCGGGTCTCATCTATGACATCATGGTTGTGTGACCCTGGGCATGTCACTTAATTTCTCAAGATGCTAGGGTGGTTTCTAAGCCTCTAGGCTACATAACAGGTGCCAGACTGCTTTGGTAGGGGGACATTCTTCACTGGTTGTTTCTTATGTCAGTGAAATCACAGGTCTAGTCAAAAAGTTATTGGGTACAATTCAATATACAACATCTCTTTAAAAATGCATATATGTATGCAAATACATAGATAAACACACATATATGTATAAATACAGATAGACAGACTGACAAACAGATTCAGATATAGATAGATGGATAAATAGATGGACAGATATAGAGTCAGATAGATAGATATATGTATGAATGGATAGATAGATTGATAGATAGACAAAAAGAATGATGGATAAACAGACAGATAGACAGATAGACAGACAGACAGACCAATCGATCGATCGATAGATAGATAGATAGATGAAAGGATGGATGGAGACACAGACAGATAGACCAATAGTCATATATACAGACAGATAGACAGGCAGGCAGACAGACAGACAGACAGACAGATAGATAGATAGATGATAGATAGACAGATAGATGAAAGGATGGATGGATAGATAGATGGACAGATGTAAAGATGGATAGATAGACAGATAGATAGATTTAAGAATGGATGGATAGAGAGACAGAGAGGCAGACAGACAGATAGATGTAAGGATGGATGAATAAAAAGACAGACAGACAGACAGACAGATAGATAGATAGATAGATAGATAGATAGATAGATAGATAGATAGAGGATAAAAACCTATGATTTCATTGTTCTGGAAACTCCCAGGTGAGGAAATACCCTCTAAACAACATAGCATCTTCTGTAAAACTTCTTTACTTTAGGAAGCTGCTTAGCCTAAGAGAGGTCATAGGAATTGCCCTATATCACATAGCCAGGATATGTTAGAAATGAAACTTGAACTTGCATCTCCGAAGCTGCAAGGTCAGCTCTAAGCACCATACCACATTGTCCCAAGCTCTCACACCAGGAGTGTTAGTCTTCCTTGAATAGTCTTGTATGTGAGATTCTCTCTCTCTCTCTCTCTCTCTCTCTCTCTCTCTCTCTCTCTCTCTCTCTCTCTCTCTGTTGGGAGAGAAGGTTATGACCAACTTAGATCTTTGACTAACATTTCCTTTTTTCATGGAAGGGTACTAAAATCATAAAAATCAGAAGTTTTAGAACTAGAAGGAACCTTGACGAGCAAATATTCAGAGGTCTTCATAAAGTTAGAGCCAGAAAGCACAATGGAGATTATTTTACCCAAACTCATCACTTTTAGTTGAGGAAATTGAATCTGATAGAAGTTGTCACTTGCTCAAGGTCACACATGTTGAAAGTGTCAGAGTAGGGATTTGAGCTCAGGTCTTTTGACTTTAAGTGCAGTGTTCTCTCCCTTTCCTTTCAGTGCTCCCACTTTTCAGATGGAGAAGCTGAGACTCAGAGATAGGAAGGGTCACATAACTTGCCAGAAGCTCAAGGCAATTCTATAATCCTATGTAATTTTCAATTGTAATTGACACCATGATCCTGACTCTTAAACATCTGTATCTGGGTCTCAATCAGGAGGAATGACAATGAAAGCAAAATAACAAAAGATCATCTCTCAAGACCAAGGGGAAGGAAGCTTCCCAATTGGTTTTTTTCTTCAAAGCAAGTCAAACTAATGTGAAGTGGGGAAAAAAAGAATTAAAATCCTAGAGATAAAGTAAACCATAAAAGTGTTTATGATAATGGGAGAGGAGGCCATTAAGAATTTTATTAGCTAAGGATGACAAAAAATTAGCTTCCCCTGTTTTCATTTCAGAATCACTGAACATTTGTGTTTCCATAATAAAAATAGCGATGAAAAGAAAATTGGACACAGGGCATTACACTCTTCTCTCTGCAGGGTGGGAGATGATTTCTCTTCTCTTGAAAGATTAGGGAGGATGAAACACAGGTTTAAATAAGGAGGACATGGGGCATGGTGCACAGTCTGATCCTGCCCAGGACTGGAGCCCATGAAAATTCTCTATGTCAACTTTATCCTAAATGCGGGTACTTAGCTGCAGTGGGAGAGAGTGTCTCACAGAGGGAAAACATCTTGGTACAGGGAACTCAACTATTTAATTTCTAAATCAGTGCTCCTGAATCCCTTGCAGAACAGAGCTTAGAGTCAAAGGACCTGGGTTTGAATCCTGTCTTTTCCACTTGTTACCTAGTGTGTGACCTTAGGGAGCTCACTCAACCTCTCTTGGCCTTGGTTTATAAAAATGATGCTGTTGAACTGAATGACTTCTAAAGTCCTTTCCTGGTCTAGATTTCAAGTAACATAAACCTATGACTACCAGCAGCTCCCTTTCTGGAGGTAGGGTGTGTTGGTTGATCTGTTCAAGGGTGGGAGCAGCATTTAGTGGTACCATACCTGCGGGGCTGGTAAGTCTCCCAGAGTTATTTCAAGATGGCCTTGAATGATACTAAGCCATTGGTGTCATCAGCATTGTTCTATGTCATTCTATTATAGCAGGGTTAGTACAGAATAAAGGAAGTCATCTCCAATGCAGACAAACCAATGTGCTCATGGAGAACCTTATGAATCCAAGGTTTCCTTCTTTCCTTCCATGATTCTTGGCAGAGTTCATTGGTTGAAGGAGATGTGCAAAGAATGTGTCCTATATGGCACCTACTTCTCAGAGAGAGGTTAAAGATTGACCCTTGTCTTGTATTTCAGGGGCCAGAGACTTGAGTAGTTCAGGAAATCAACAAGAAGAGTAATGGGAAGAATTGTCCAGTGATGAGCTAGAAAGCCATAGATCCAGTTTTCGGTTGCTTCCTGGAAACTTCTCACTAAGGAGGGAAAGAGGGAAGGAAGGGAGGAAACAAGCATTTATTAAGCTCCTACTAGGTGCCAGGCCTGTTTAAAGGCCTGGAGATACAAACACAAGCCCCAAACCCCAAATCATTCCCTGCCCTTAAGGAACTTACATTCTAGTGAGTGAAGACAGTCACAAAAGGGAGCTGAAAAGGGGAGGAGAAAGAAGAGAGATGTACCTGTTATCTGGGCTTGGTTTTGAAGTAAGGAACAGGAGGAGAAGAAAGGCAGGCCAACCTGACCCTTCCACAAAATGGAAGGTGGAGAAGAAACTCACTGGTGGGGGAAGGGAGAAGACGAGGACTGTTCTGGTGAGAACAGGGGAAAGGTCTGGTAGGCTGTTTTGGGGTGATCTGGCTCTAGACACCGAAGGAAGTTCCAGGACAAAAAAGCAGGAGAGGAGGCATAGTTATGAAGCCCAACAAGTCAGGAAAAGGGCTGGGACCCCTGAGAAGAAGCCTTTCCTGATACTCCTTCATGCTAGTGTTTGAGATTACCTGCAAGTTCTCTCAGGATTGTCTCTTGCTTTTCTTTGTATTTCCAGATCTTAGCACAAAGCTTGGCACATGAGAGGAGCCTGTTGACTGACTTAGTCAAGTGATTTATAAATCATATTTAATCCTCACAACCAATCTATTGTTCTTCTGTAGTCAAAATGATCTAACATTCAGGCCATAAGTATACCATCTGCTTTCTTACCTCCTACCTTGGTTCATACTTCCTTCTTCCTAGGAAGATAGCTCTTCTCTCTCTCTCTCTCCCCACTCCCCCCGACTATAGTTCAACCTATTTCTCAAGGTCCAGTTCCTCCAAGAAGTCTTGCCTGATGAACTGAGTCAGAAATAATCTCTACTTTCTCTGCATTCCCATAGAGGTCAATCAGTCAGTCAGTGAGTCAAGAAGCATATTATTTGATGATATTTACTTTGCACACAAAGTAAAGCAAAAAAAAATTCCTAATCTTGAGGAGCACAAATTCTAATTGGAGAGACAACTTAATAAATAAATAAATATGTACTAGATATTTACAGAGTAGCTTGAGGACAATTTGAGAGGGGAACACAGGGGAACAGGACTGGGGTAACTTCCCCTACACAAGGGCAAGTTTCAGTTGAATCTTGAAGAAAACCATGGAAGTGCAAGAGGAAGAGAAGAGGAGAGAGAACATTCTGGGCATGGGGGAGATACCAACATACACTCACTAAGGAAGATGGAATGTGATGTACAGGTAACTGCAAATAGGCCGAGAGTAGAGGGAAGGGAGCAATACATAAGAGGAATGAGAAAGTTGGTTGGTTGGTTGGTTGGTTGTTGTCCTTGGTCCTGAGGGGAGGACCAAAATCAGGTCACTATGTTAGAGTCAAGTTAGTGTCTGACTGTGGCTGATCAGACCAATGCAAGGTCAGAAACCTGTACCACAGGTTGGGCATAAATAGGGCAAATTGAGAGAATCCACCCCAAATGGTCACATGGTGTATTCAGTTGATTTGTAATGGGAAAATAGGAAGAGGCCAAGTCACAAAGAATCTCATATGCCAAAGAGGGGACTTTAGAGTTCCTCCTGGAGGTATTAGGGGTTTGCTGAAGCTGACTGAATGGAAGGATGAGTGAGTGAGTGAGTGAGTGAGTGAGTGTGTGTGTGTGTGTGTGAGAGAGAGAGAGAGAGAGAGAGAGAGAGAGAGAGAGAGAGAGAGAGAGAGAGAGAAGAGACATGGTCAGACACTTTACAGATCCAGGGCACATCCCTCTCTCATGTCTCTGATTCTGAGACATTCCTTTGCATAGGGGACTTGTTTCTCTCCTCCAGGAGACTAGAAATGTAAGTTCTCTCTCTGCATCCTTCATAGCACTCAGGACACTCTTGCCTGCAAGCTCAGGGGCTCAATAAATATGTGCTTTATGAATGTATGAATGAATATAATTGGATTTGAGAAGTGCTGACACAGAGTTAAAGAATGATCAGAGGCAGGATCCTGCTACGGCATCAAGTACTTTCTTGTTGCTTTTAATCGCTGAATTTAATCAAACAACTCATGATTTAGAAAAAAAACAACAGGTTTATTTTTTTTAATTGTTGCTTGAGTAAATTCAATTATGTTCGGGAGTATCATTGTGTGTAAGGAGACAACTGTAAAGTAATTAGAGAAAACTACCTGGAGCAGGTTTCTAGCCCTGATTCAACATACTGGGGAAGCACAAGGACAAGAATAAATACTTTCCCTATATTTTAGCCAGTTCCGCTGAACTTTCCCCCCTCTTCTTAATTCTTTGTTTCAAGGGATGGCTTTCTGGGAGGAAGGAGGGGAGATGATACCTTAGTGATATAAAAACAAACTATACTAAGAAATAAAAAAAAATAGCTAAAATTTATATTGGTATTTGAAAAGTTCTATATATATTTTCTCTATCAAGTCTGGGGTATGAATTGTTTTTGTTGTTCAGTTGTTTCAGTCATGGCCAACTCTCATTGACCCCATTTGGGGTTTTCTGGGCAAAGATACTGGAGTTGTTGGCCATTTCCTTCTCCAGCTCATTTTACAGATGAGGAAACTGAGGCAAACAGGGTGAAATGACCTGCCCAGGGTCACACAACTAAGTGCCTGAGGTTGGATTTGAACTCCGGAAGATGTCTTCTTGACTCCAGGCCTGATGTTCTATGCACTATGGCGCCACCTAGCTGCCTTCATGCATTAAGTCCATCTTACAGATAAGGAAATTGAGACCTGGAGAGTTTAATCTTAGTGCCAAATGCAGCAAAGTGGACAAAACGAACTTGGAGGGGGCGGCTAGGTGGTGCAGTGAGTAGAGCACCGGCCATGGAGTCAGGAGTACCTGAGTCCAAATCCGACCTCAGACACTTAACACACACACACAAAAGCTAGCCGTGTGACCTTGGGCAAGTCACTTAACCCCAACTGCCCTCTAAAAAAAAAAAAGCAAAAAAAAAAAAAGGAACTTGGAGGCTAATGTCTGTCTATTACCACTTGTGTGACTTGAGGACTAGACACTTAAGATTTCTGGGTCTTAACTTCTTCATCAGTAAAATGAAGGGGCTAGACTGGAGGACTATGGCATAGGTCCATTCCAGTTGTAGAGATATGGTGCTAGGGTCATACTGCTCTGAAGTATGATAGTTGGGATTTTAATTCTATTCTTCCTGAATCCTAGTCTGACACCCAAACTCCTCTCTCAATCTTTCTCCCATGGAATGTTTCATCTCCGGTCTCTGGACTTTTGCATAGGCTATGCTCTGTGCCTGCAATGTTCCTTCTCCCTATCTCCCTTCCTCCCTTTCCCCCCCCCCCTTTCTCTCTCCCCTTTCCTTCCTCCTCCCCCTCTGAATTCCTGGCTTCTTTCAAGATTAAGTCTTATATTGCTTTATCCACCTGATCCCCAGTTTCCTCATCTGTAAAATGAAAGGATTGTATTAGACTAAGTTTCCTTCCAGCTTTCAATCTGTGAAAGCCATGACTCAGTCTGGATGCCTTTCATTACCAATGCCAGGATGCTTTTCAGAGCTACTGCCAGAAAAGGTCTCTTCTCCCCAGGCTAAAAGGGAACTCCATTTGACCCAACTCAGCTGTTTTCATCTAGACTCACATTAAAAAGGCCTTAGCCCCAGGGAGACATCATTTCTATGGTGAGGAACTATCTTTAAATTCTATAGGACAGACCTGATGCCTCCTCATGGCACTCTGCTTCTTT
>JAQQSW010024305.1:0-10115 GCA_028646575.1 Pseudocheirus occidentalis | reverse complement strand
AATTATGAAGTCCATCTCCTTTCCATTTCTTATAGCACAATAATATTCCATCACATTCATATACCATAACTTGTTCAGCCATTCCCCAATTGATGGGCATCCCTTAAATTTCCAGGTTTTGCCACCACAAAGAGAGCTGCAATAAATACTTTTGTACATATGGAACCCTTTCCCACTTCTGTGATCTCTTTGGGATACAACCCCAAAAGTGGCATTACTGGGTCAAATGGTATGCAATTATTTCTAGCCCTTTGGGCATAGTTCCAGATTGCCCTCCAGAATGGTTGTATCTGTTCACAGCTCCACCAATAATGCATTAGAGTTCCAATTTTTCCACATCCTCTCCAGCACTTGTCATTTTCCTGTTTTGTCATCTTACTGGTGAGATGCAGTACCTCAATGTTGTTTTGATTTCAACATTCATTTTTATAAGATTTTAAGTTCCAAATGTTTCTCCCTCCTTTCCTTCTCCCATTCCCAAGATGGCAAGCAATCTGATACAGTTCATACCTGTGCAATCATGGAAACATTTCCACATTAGTCACATTGGGAAAGAAGAAACAGAACAAAAGGGAAAAGTCACACACACACACACACACACACACACACACACACACACACAAAGTGAAAACAATATGCTTCAGACTCCACAGCTCTTTCTCTGGAGGTGGATGACATGTTCCATCATGAGTCTTTTGGAGCTGTCTGAGATCATTGTATCACTGGGAAGATCTAAGTCTGTCAGAGTTGATCATACAATGTTACTGTTAAGGCGCACAACGTTCTCTTGCTTCTGCTCACTTTACTCAAAAGCTAAAACATTTTGACCATCAATGGCAAGAGGGGACTGAGGTAGTATGGATAAAAGAAATTTACTTTAGCCATTCTTTTCTCTTTTTTCCCCTATTTCCCTCCTTTTATCAATCCCCCCTTTCCTATTCCTCTTGCTGCATTTCTCTATCCTCTTCTCCAAGTTCTTCTGCAGTATTCCTTGGCTAATTCTTTTTGCTTGCAACCTAAATTAACCTTCTACTTGGACTGGTGGGCAGTGGTTTCTGAGTCCCATCATGAGCTATCACTTTTGACTTCCTTCCATCCCCAAATCTCTTCTTAGAATTGCTAGCATAGGGGTAGCTAGGTAGCGCAATGAATAGAGCATCGGCCCTGGAGTCAGGAGGACCTGAGTTCAAATATGGTTTCACATACTTGACACTTACCTAGCTGTGTGACCTTGGGCAAGTCACTTAACCCTGACTGCCTTGCCTTCCCCCCTCCAAAAAAAAGTTGCTAGCACATTGCTCTAGACTGATTGATTTCATCTCTTCATTTCTCTTCCTACCCTCTGGCAGAAGGGATGGGAATCAGCAAAAGAGTAGCCAATGGGCCAGCAATGGGAGGGAAGAGGACCAGAGGCCATAGTCCTGTATATGAACTAGAGAGTCAGTCTTTAAATTCAAACTGTTGACATTAGTGACACGACATTTACATAGCGTTTTAAGGTTTCTACAGCCTTGCAGTTGCCTTGGAAACTAGGTTATCCCCATTTTACAGATGAGGAGTCTGAGACTCAGAGAGTTCAAATGAATTGCCCATAGTCACTCAGCTAAAGTGTCAGAATTGGAACTCAACTGTAGGCTCCTAATTCCAAGCCCAGCAATCTATATCCTGCTGCCAGATTGCCAAAGCATTGCTAGCTTTTATGTGTTGAGCCTGATGTGTTCATCAGCTGTTGGGGGCATGTCTATTATCCTGATCTTTCCATGAATGCATGTTAGCTCCCAGGGAATATATTCTACTTCAAATCCTCTTTGATGACTTTCCCTGGTTTTTCACTTGCAGCTATGTTTAATATCCAAGAGTATGCCACTATTAATATTAATTCTGCAATTGTTAGCGGTTGCTAGGTGTTCAATTGCTACTAACTGGGAGAAAAAAAGGAGGCATAGAAATAGTTTTATGGCACAAATAGGGAGGGGATTAAGGAGAGAATGAGTGCATATTAGACTTCAAAGGTTGAAAGATCATTCTCAGGTTTAGTTACCTTAAAACCATTTTTCTCATGGGTTGACTTAATTACCGGGTGATCTTTCGTTAATATATTCAATTTCACTTTTTCATTACTATGGAAAGTCAAGTCAACAAGCATTTATTAAGCCCTGACTATCTACCAGGCACTGTGTTAGGCCTTAGGGATACAAAAAAGAGCAAAAATGGTCCCTGCTCTCAAAGCGTGTTAATGGAGGGATGAGATGCAAATGACCACACACAAACTTCACAAATATACATGTATGTATGTGTTTGCATATGTGTACATGTGTACATATATGCACTAAATTGGACATAGCTCCAGAAGGAAGGCACTAGAATTGAGAAGGGCTGAGAAAGGCTTATTGCGGAAATTGGAATTTTAGCTGAGACACCAAAAGACCAGACAACCAACATCATTTTGATCCCGTATAGACTGTAAGTTCCATGAAGGCAGGTATGTACTGTAATTGGATCTTCCTTAGCACCTAACATAATGTTCTGTTGTCAGAATCACTTAGTAAATATCTATTTAATTTGTTCTTCGAAAAAACATGAAAAGTTGTTCTGGAAACTATAGACGGGTGAACCTGATATTAGTTTCCAGCACTAAGAATAAGTGCTTACTCATTGCTCATGCCTAGGCACGAGTTTTAGTTTGTTGGCATGGTTGTAGGGCTGTCCTTTGACCGGGACCTTTTGAAGTGGATTCTGCGTGAAATTCAGGTGGAGTTTGAGTCTGGAGTGGAAGGCACTGTGATTTCCCGTGGTGGTATAATGGCTGGAGAAACAGAGACATTCAGCAGGTGCTATGAATGGAGACTAACAATCTGGCTGCTGATCTAGGTAGGGCTTTTCCTGTTTCTTTGCCTATTGAAATCCCTGAAAAGCATGTTGTGGCTAAAATGGACTGAAGTTTAGCTGTTACTATTCCTTAAAATCAACATAAGGACAATAAAAATTTACCTGCCTTCCCTTGTGCCTATTACCTGCAGAAACTTTCCACATGGTTTTCACTATTTTTATTCCTTGAATTTTGTCTCTTTTAACCTATGAGTAGTAATAAATAATCTACATGCAAGGGTTAAGGAAGTAGAGGATACTGGTGACTAGATTATTGTACATACAGCTAAATAGGTCAAGGATGGAGTGGCTAAACCTCTCTCCAGAACATTAAGATTCTCTCTTCCTAACTGTAGATGAGTTAATTGGGATAAGAATCTTATTGTCTTGCTTTTAATAATAACTCTTAAATACCTGAGTTGAAAAAACAATACAATTTGTGATTGTGCGTCCTTGGGCTAATGAAGTCATTGGTGTTGTGGGTTCACATAGCTTGCAGTGGTTCTCAACCTTTCTAATGCCGTGACCCTTTAATACAGTTCCTCATGTTGTGGTGATCCCCAACCATAAAATTATTTTTGTTGCTACTTCATAACTGTAATTTTGATACTGTTATGAGTCATAATGTAAATATCTGATATGCAGGATGTATTTAAAATGAACATAACCCGCAGGTTGAGAACCACTGTTAGAGCCATATAGATCTCAGAGAAACTCTAACGTCCTAAGTGAATGGAAAAGCATGAACCAAAGGTTATGCCCCTAGGTCATCTGATGGGAGGTGGAAGGTGTACTCTGGGGAAAAAGAGAAGAAGGGATTGGTTGAAATTGCAATGGTGGGAGGAATGAGTGAGCACCTTTCTTACACTTGCCACCTAAACTTCCAAATCTTGCTAGATAGTGACACCTGGTGGTTACACATGTTGTGGCTAGGCAAGGGTTAGAAAGGTTGATCTCTTCAGTACCTTGAGATTCTGACTTCCACTGAAGTTTCTTCCTACTCTGCATTCTCTGAGCCTGCTCCTAAAACAAATGGCTGGTTCCTATTTTTTTTTACTGACTTCTGACATCATCATTCGACTGAAATTTCCCTTTCCATATTTACCAGTGATCTTAATGGCCAAACTGAATGATCTCTTCTAAGTGTTATCCTCATAGACTTCTCTGCAGAATTATATACTTTGGATCACCTTCTCTTGGATACTCTCTTTTCTCTAGATCTTCAGGAATTATTCTCTCCTGGTTCTCTTTCCATCTGTCTGACTGTTCCTCCTCAGTCTGCTTTTCTGGTTCTTTATCTAGATCACAATCCCTAAACGTGGGTGTCCCCAAAGCTCCGCCATGGACCCTCTTTCAATTCTATACTATTCTACTAGGTGATCTAAGATAATTTATCTTTATGCAGATGATTCAGTCATATACATAGATGCATACATATATGTATACACACATATATAAATATGTATGTGCACATATCTATATATGGATGTATATATCCCTCCCCAGCTGCAGTCACACATCAACAAATTGCCTTTGGACATCTTAAACTAGATGTCTTACAGGCTTCTCAAATTCGAATGTCTGAAACAGAATTCATTATCCTTACCATCTGTACACCCAGACTTCCCTATGGTTGTAGAAGATACCACCTCCTAGTCACCCAAGTTCACAGCCTTGGGTCCTCGGCCTCTTAATTCTCCCTGACGGCATACATCCAATCTCTTGCTAAATCAGGTCATTTCTTTTCAGGTCAACATCTTTCCTGTTCGGCTCTTTATCTCCACTCTCAGAGCTATCACCTTGGTTCAGATTCTCACCATTCCATTACCTGGATTATCTCAGTGCCTCTCTCTCTGTATTAGCAATCGTGCTAGCACACCTAGGATGGCCTTCTAGCACAGATTCTTTGATCTGCTTTTCTAAAGGAAAGACAGCTTCAAAGGTGACAACAGTCTTACTTTAATTAAACATATGTAAGTTATTCACTAGCTCAGGGAAAAGGTCAGCACCCTGAATGTGGAGAAAATACAAGCAGAGAAACATAGAGAAATTAGCACAGAGATCCAATAGACAGGGCTCCAATCATCTAACCAAAGTAAGAGATACATAATCACTACATCAGGGAGTGCCAACACCTGGGTTCTCAAAGTGGGGGGGGGACTCTTTAACACAATGGCTACCTAGAGTCTTGTCTGACCAAATCACACATTCTTCCCATGGGTGAGCCCCAAAGTAAATATCAACCTCCCAGTATATATAGTTTTCAACCGATACACTCAGAGCCAGAAAGCATCACAACCCATGTGGCCCATTGGTGCCAAAAGGTGTGAAAGTCTTCCTGCAAGCAAGCCTCCCTGTAAGCAAGATTCCCCTAAGCAAACTCCTCCCGCAAGGCAATATATGGGCTCTGTGTGACTCAGGATGTATTACAGCTGTGAACTTAACTGAAGTTCAAAGCAGCAAGACATCCCTGATTGGAACATGGCTCCAAGGGAAAAGGAGACACACGTGGTCACATAGGCCTAGTAATGGACAGGGAAGATCTTCCTATTCCATTAACTGTATAAACTCTCTCCTTGCCCCAGTCCATCCTCTACTTGCTTGCCAAGGTGATTTTTCTAAGCTGTAAGTCTGACTTGGTGGTCCCTCACTTAGTAAGCTCCAGGACCAAATATAAAGGCCTCTGTTTGACATTTAAAGCTCTTCATAACCTGGCCCCACCTACTTTGCTAGTCTTCTTACTTTTAGTCTCTCCCATGCCCTCCATGACCCAGCGACACTGGCCTACTCACTGTGTCTCAGATGTGAATCTCTGTCTTTCATATCAATGCCTTTTCACCGACTCTCCCCCATGCCTGGAATGTTCTGCCCCTCACCACTATCTCTTTGTTTTCCTGGCTTCTTTCAAAACTTTTAAAACTCTACCTTGTCCAGATCCTCCACCAACTCCCAAAGCTATCAGAGCTTTCCCCTCTCAAATAACCTTCCCTCTATTCTGTATATTGCTCACATGCACCTGGCAATTTAATTTTGTCTCCCTGGTTAGAATGTAAGCTCCTTGAGGGAAGGGAATTTTGTATTCTTTATATGTCTGGGGATTAGCGCAGCATCTGGAACAAAGAAAGCACGCAATAAATGTTCGGTTGACTGAACTGCCTATCCTCTAAGAGAAGTGATGTCTCAGATAGATATGAAAGTTTTTGAACCAAAACTCATAGACACTCAACTCGCCACTGGCTCCTCTTACAGAAGACCTAAGAGCAAGGGTATGCTGGTAAATATTTAATAACCAGCTCCCCAAAAAAAATGCATTCGAGTGTATCATAATTCCCAGAGACCCAGATAAGTAGTTAATCCTGTCCTAAGCCACTGACCACTTCTTCCTGTCTGGGAAAAGTATCCAAGATGGAGAGGACCTTGGATGGCATTGATTGCAATTCCCCTCATTTTAAAAATAAGGAAACTGGGGGAAGCTAGGTGGCGCAGTGAACAGAGCACTGGCCCTGAAGTCAGGAGGACCTGAGTTCAAATCCAGCCTCAGACATTTAACACTTACTAGCTGTGTGACCTTGGGCAAGTCACTTAACCCCAATTGCCCTGCCTTCCCCTCCAAAAAGCAAAAAAATAAACAAATAAGGAGACTGAGGCTCAAAGATATTAAATAATTTGCCCAGAGTCACATAGGTAATAAGTGTCTGAGCTAAGATCCGAATCCAAGTCTGTCATTCTATCTAATAACCCATCCCACAAGGAAAAAGAGGCCGATCACTTATGCTGGCAGAAGCGGTATCCTTTGGGTAACAACCTGTCAAAAATTCTCTCAACATGAATAGCCCAGAGTGACACCAGAAATCTAAATAACCCAACCCTTAGATTGATCAACAGCAATGGGTAGAAACCCCTCATCGTTTCTTTGTCTTCTCCTTATAGATGAGTGGCCAAGCGTTCCTCTCTTTGGTTCTGATAAGGAGAATATGTAGCCTGCACTCCTGTCTAGGTGGTACCTGGAGGCAGCAGCAAAAGAAAGCATTTTTAGTGCCTGCTATGCGCCAAGAGCTGTGCTAGATGAATCACAAATATGATCTCATTTAACCCTCACAACCATTCTGGGTTTTTTTTATTTTTAAATTGAGGGAATTGAGGCAGATAGGACTTAATGACTTGCCAAGAATCACACAGCTGCTAAGTATCTAAGGTCATATTTGAACCTGGGTCTTCCTGGCTTGACCTAGTATTTCATTCACTTTGCCGCCTAACTGCCACTTTTGGGATCACATCCCTATAGCAGCAAGGTCAGAACTCAAAGAGTATGCACAGTCTTGCTAAACTAATAATAGTAGCATTTATATAGTGCCTGCTATGTGCCAGACAAGGGCGGCTAGGTGGGTAGAGCACTAGGCACGGAGTCAGGAAGACGCGTGTTCTTGAATTTAAATCAGGGCTCAGACTAGATATGCAATCCTGAGCAAGTTATTTAATCCTGTTTGCCTCAGTTTCCTCATCTGTAAAAATGAACTGGAGAAAGGACCTACTTGTACAAAAATATTTATAGCAACTCTTTTTGTGGTGGCCAAGAACTGGAAATCGAAGGGATGCCCATCCATTGGGGAATGGCTAAACAAGTTGAGGCATAGGAATGTAATGGAATACTATTGTGCTATAAGAAATGAACAGGTGGAATTCAGAGAAACCTGTTCAGAGAAACCTGAAAAGACTTATATGAGCTGATGCTGAGGAGAGCAGAACCAGGAGGACATCGTACGCAGTAGCAGGCACAGTGTATGAGGATAGGTTTTGAGAGACTTAGCCTTTCTCAGCAATGCAAGGACCTAAAACAAATGCAAAGCACACATGATGGAATTCGCTAGACACATCCAAAGAAAGGACTGTGGAGCTGGAGTGGAGAATGAAGCAGACTGTTTTCTTTTCTCTTTCATTTTATTTTGGGTGTTTTTTTCCTTCTCGTGGTTTTTCCCATTCCTTGTAATTCTTCTATGCAACATGACTAATGTGAAAATGTGTTTAATAGGAATGTATGCGCAGAGTCATATCAGACTGCAAGCTGTCTCAGGGAGAGAAGGGGAAGAAAAGGGGGGAAATTTAAATGAATGTAGAAAACTAAAAATAAATAATTTAATTTAAAAAATAAATAAAACTCCTCAAAAGAAAAAAAAATGAACTGGAGAAGGAAACCTGTCTTTGCCAAGAAAACCCTAAATGGGGTCACAAAAAGTCAAATGTGACAGAAAAACCACTTAACAACAAATGTCCCAGACACTAGGCTAAGTGCTTTATAAATATGATCTCATCTGATCCTCACAACAATACTGAGAGGTAGGTGGTATTATCTCCACTTTAGAGTTGAGGAAACTGAGGCAGACAGATTAAGTGACTTGCCCAGGGTCACACAGCTAGTAAGTGGCTGAGCTCAAATTTGAACTTGGGTCTTCCTCCTGGCCTAGTAATTCTATCCATTTCAACACCTACCTGCCAATTGACCATATGCCTCTAGGAGGCATTAGCATCCAAGGAGCTAGGAAATTATTTAATCCAACAATAAGAGAGACTCTCTGTTCCAATCTCTTCTTTTTACCAGTGAGGAAGCCAAGGCCTTCGGAACAAAGAGACTCCCCAGAGCTAACACAGGTAGGAAGCATCAGAGACAGGATGTGAACCCGCTTCCTCTGACCCCCAGAGCCATTGACCTTTCCACTAGGCTGAGTTGTTCAAACTACCTGTGTTCATTGTCAGGAAACTTCCCTCGTCCTCCCCTGGCGGCATTGTGGGAATTGTGATGGAGTCTCATCTCAGAGAAACATCGCAGTTCGGTATCTCAAGCAGGCCCATGAAGCATTCAAAACTTATTTCCACTGCATGGGTTAAAATCATTACTAAAGTTATTCAGCTCCTTCCCCTCTCGTTGTCTGAAATCTGGGTTCAATCACCCTGGGAGGCCTCCTCTCCAGGAACAGAATGAGTATTTTGACCCACAACAGAAGAAGCTGAGAATCTTCCTCATATCTTGAGTTCATTCTTATCACAGGGTTATTTTCTATCATCACCAACAGCGGCATCCTGCTGCCTTTTCCTATTTTTTCCCCAAATGTTAAAAAAATAGAAATGAAAAGCTCGACTCTATGAATCTGAGCATATTCATCTCACTGTGCAACTCTCACAAGTCATTCAACTGACATTAAGTAGTATTGCTTCTTGTAATTCTGTCTTCAATTTATAAAAGCAGTGATAAAAATTGTGACATTCCTCAAAAATTCTCATTTCAATAATTTCATTGTCATTTAAATTCACATTATATTGTACTATAACTCATGTTTATATAGCATTTTCAGGTTCACAAAGCACTTTGCTTATTCTAATCCTCTGAGGTAAATAGTACAAGTATTATTAGCTCACTTTCCAGAGGAAAAAGAACCTGAGAGCTGGCAAGCTGAGGTGATTTGCTCATGGTCACATAGTTGTAAATGCCAGAGTTGAGATTCATCCCTACTAGGCCCCCTACTAAAAGTTCAATATACCTATCACTGTACAAACATATATACATTATACATAAACACATACATACACACACACACACACGTGTGCGCTTATCTCATTCCCCACATCAGGTAAGCTACCTGAGGACAAGAACTCTTAGCTTTCTCTGCTTACAATTCTATTTCCAATTCTATTTCTAGCTCTTCATTATTATCGACAGAAATTGGTTCATTGTTGATCGATTCACTGATCCAACCATTCTGGGGAATAATTTGGAACTAGGCCCAAAGGGCTATAAAAATGTGCATACCCTTTGATCCAGCAATACCGCTTCTAGGGTTGTATCCCAAAAAGATCATACAAGTGGGAAAAGGACCCGTATATACAAAAAATAGGTATAGAAGCTCTTTTTGTGGTGGCAAAGAATTGGAAATCAAGGTGATGCCCTTCAAATGGGGAATGGCTAAACAAGTTGTAGAATATGAATGTAGTAGAATACTATTGTGCTGTAAGAAATGGGAAGGAGATGGACTTCATAATTACCTGGAGAGACTTACACGAACTGATGTGGAGTGAGGAGAGCAGAACCAGGAGAACATTGGACACAATTACAGACACATTGTACCTGTTATGATTAACTTTGATAGACTTGGATCATCTGAGCAACGCAAGGTTATAAGAGAACTCCAAAGGACTCGTGATGGAAAAGGCCATCCAGAGAAATAATTACGGAGTCTGAATGCAGAATGAAGCAA
>JAQQSW010024304.1:0-10115 GCA_028646575.1 Pseudocheirus occidentalis | reverse complement strand
AAAAAAAAAATCGCAACTTCTGCAAGAACCTTTTCTTATATGTATGTGTAGGCAAACACAAATATTTTTCATTTCCTGTAGGCTACCCTGCTTTAGAAGTGCTTTGGACTTTTCCATCATGCCCTCATATTCCAGGAAACTTTGAATATAATTTCATTCAACCCACTCATTTTAAAGATAAGGGAATTGTGGATCAGTCTTTAAATGGGTATTTTAGAGCTCATGACTCTGTCCTCCCATCAAAGGGTTCAATCAGAGAGACAGTGCCTATTCGTGAGATATGAATAGTAAGGCTGATTTAATTTCACAGGATAATGAGATATCCTGCAGTGATGTGATTCCTGGAACATGAAGGCATGGTGGAGAGGTCCAAAGACCCTGGATGTAGTATTTCTTTTTATCATGTACTCTCCTTCAAGCACTCTGTATTCTGGACAAACTGTATTATTAGTCATTCCTTGACATTTCATCAACTACATTCATTTGCTCTAGTCTTTCCACATAGCCAGAATTTTTCCTAATATCTGCCTATCAGAATTATCTTCTTTCAAGACTTATCTTAAGACTTCACCTCAGAGAAATATTACCTGATTACAAGCACAACCAAATTACCTTACTCCTTTTGTGTATCTGTTGTACCATTACAGGAGAATGAAATCTTCTTGAAGGCAGGAATTAATTTTTTTTTGGGGGGGGGGGTAGGATGCAGGCAGAGGGAGCCTTTCAGTTCCAATTGAAAAAAGTTGAGTAAGTCCTTGCAAAGCAGGAAGCAAATCACAAAAGAGCAGCAGTGCATTCTAGAATAATGTGAGAAGGAACTAATAAAATTACATTTTAAAATATTTCAGTTCAGATAATATCACTACTGTGATTCTTTATAATTATAAATATCACTGTCAGTTTTTCAGTGATTTTCTGAGTCAAATGTTATTGTTACAGCCTACTTACTACCTGTAACTAAGCCTGATCACAAGACATACCAGGTCTGACAGCTAATGGTGTTTCCTCTTCTATTAATTTATTCCTTCAGGACTTTTTTATAAAGTTGAAAAGGTCTCTCTTTTCAGGAGAGATAAGTACAGTCAGTTAATCTTGTATAAATGTAGATTATGGAAATACGTTGTGTTTGCCAGGAATGGAAAGGGGAGAAATGACAAGCTCAGTTTCACTTTTCTATTCATGTATCATTTGCATGTATTTAATATCTCAAAGATAAAAACATTGTCAGTGTTTATTATTTTTAGCATTTGTGTTACTCAAACTCAACTTTCCTTGAGGCTTATTCAATGTGAAGTATGGTAAAAGCTCTTTTTATGCCTCTCATTTGTAGTATTAAGTTTTAAATCAAAAGGAAAAGCTATTTTTTACCACCTGCAAGAAAAGCAAATACAGATAGCCTTTCTTTTCCTTGCTAGTGCTTTGCAGAAAGGCCAGGATACATGTCAACAACCCCCTTGAAGCATGGTGAATAAAAGAAAGTCACCTTCTGCCCCCTCTTCATCATGAAACCTCTCTCAAGCTCCCGTTCTTCTTCCATGGAGCTGAATTCCGTGTTTTCTAGAGCTGCCAGGGACTGTGGAATGGCAGCAGTTTGAGGGGCAGTTTGTGAAAAGACTAACTATAATTGGCAATCCATTTCTTCATTTCCATTGTACAGCCATCCCCGACAAATTAATCACAATCAAATGTTGGCTGCAGTAAGGGGCAACCTATGCGGCACAGAAGAAAAATGAGGCCTCACACTGGTCTGACAGCCTAATCTTTCAACTCACCCCCATTAAACTGAACAAGGGGACACTGCGGTCTGCCTGTCACCAGTACCACCCATAAACAAAGTGCTCACTCTCCATCTTGGGGCTAGGCTGATGTGATAAAGGCCGTTCAGTAGCAGCAAGGTATCTCGTCAATCAGTGCTGCAGATGGAGGATGAAATGGATTAGTCCTGATGAGGAAGAGTCACCATAGACTGGCTTACAAGATCAGTGGAGATAACATGACCCAAATTAAATCCTGAAGAGTGATTTGATGGCTGAACTCTGGAGGCTCAGTCAGGTTCTGTGTTTAGAAGGAAATACTTTGACTGTGATCTCTTCAGAACATCTCTATCACATTTAGAATAAGCAGTAAGTTGTTTCTGTTGGGCATTTGTGATCTGTGTATGTGTGAATACACCAATGTACATTATCTATCAATCAATTCTATTCAGCCTTGACAGTGATTTCATTTGGGTGGTGACTCCCTCTATCCACCCACCTATAGATTATTGTATTAAGAGAGTTGACTGAGAATCAAAGAGGTTCAGACTTGCCCAAGGTATCACTCAGCTAATAAATATTAGAAGTTGATCAATTCCTATATCAATATATAAATTTATATTTATATATGTATACATACAGACACACAGACACACATATACATACATAAATTTATAGCAATGCACTTTGATTAAGCATTTTTAAAAAATTGTCTACTTAGACTACTATCTACTATCTACTAACCACAGGTAATGTAAGTAATACAAGTCAAGATCAAACAGCTTCTTCCCTCAAGAAATTTGCATTCTATAGGAGGATACTTTAGATAAATGTCCCTTATCAATCAAACTCTACTTTTGAGAATATAGTAAAAAGAACAAAAGAATATATACAAAAGTAGTCTGTATGTCACAGTTTACAGAGAAGGTGTGAGTTTGGGGTGTGGTAGGGGTTAAGATGAGCTCTTATTTTGGATATGTTGAATTTCAGATGTCTACAGGACATACAAGAACACCCAGTAGACACAGTATGTAGAGCACCAAGTCTGGAGTCGGGAAGACTCATCTTTATGAGTTCAGATCTGGCCTCAGACACTTTCTAGCTGTGTGACCCTGGGCAAGTCACTTATCCCTTTCTGCCTCAGTTTCCTCATCTGTAAAATGAACTAGAGAATGAAAGAGCAAAATGCTTAGGTATCTTTGCCAAGAAAATCCCAAAGGGTGTCACAAGGAGTTGGACACGACTGAAATGACTGAACAACAACAAAACCAGGATCTACAATTTGAGTTATCTGGGAAGTAGTTGGTGATGTGGCTGGCACTAGAGCACAGAAAGAAGACTGACATTGGATGGACAGATATGGGAGTCATTTGGGCAGAGTTGATAATCCAATGATGGGAGCTGATGATGTCACTATGTGAGAGATTGTAGAGAAAAAAGAGCAGGGGTCCCAGAATAGAGATGGAAATGTCAAGAAGGTAGAAAAAGAGACAAGCACCATGATAGAGTAAAAAGGACCATAGTTTTGATGTCAGAGGCTGAGATATCTAAGGGAAGAATCAAACCCTGGTCTTTCTGACTCCATGTCTTTACCCACTGTACTACATTGCCTCTTGGATGAGATTCCTTTTCCAAACAGAGAGGTTCTAGATTATTCTGTGCTACTTTAAGCTATCCCATCCTGTCTTTTCCAACTTACTCCTATATTACATTGACATCCTTAAAATATACGAGAGAAAATGAAATATGCATATCTCATCTAAACTTCAGGAGAACAACCTGCAAATCAAAAGACTTTGCCTTGGGAGAAACTCTTTGGTTCTTACTGAAATTAGTTTATATATCAGAGCAAAAATTTTATCACTTGATTGTGCTTTTTTTTGCTGTAAGAACTAGGTAATGCAGAAAAATCTAATATAGTCAGGTCAAAATAACAAAATTTCGGTGTGTGTATTAGGATGCCAGTTCATGTATATATTTAAGCAACAATTTCCAGGAATGATGCTGAGAACTGACAGATATTTTAAAATTAAATCATTTTTGCAAACTTTTATACAAAATTAAAAATACCAATCAAGCCTTAGCTTCAGTCTTTTGAAAATGATACTATTGATACTATATGTTATTTTCTCTTTAAAAAAATTCTACAATTACCTTGTAAGGCAAGAAGATAAGTATGATGAAGCCTATTTAACAGAAGAGAAACTAGAGCAAACATTAAGAGAGTAAGAAAAAAGAAGATTCTAGGATTTATGACATGTTATTTAGGTCTGCCTATGTAATGGTAAGGGAATTTGAAGATCTTCCCTGCCCCTTAATAGACTTAGGGAATTTGAAGATTTTCCCTGCCCCTTAATGGGCCTCACTTGGAGCCCAACAAGAGAAGCCTGATAGGGGGGAGGCTTGTTTTTCCAGGAAGGCCCACACCTTTTGTTACTTTGTAATTAGGTGTTGGGAAATAAGGGTTGTGATGTCCTCTGGTCCTGAAGAAGAGTATATATACCCTCAGGTGAGGTTTTGCTTTGGGTCTCACTTATGGAAAGAGTGGTGTGATTTGTCCAGATGAGACTCTGGGTAGCCATTAAGCCTCCTGCCTAACCCCCAAACCCCTGGACCCCCCTTCCCGTCTTTGAAATCCCAGACATTGGTGCTTTTCTCTCTGATAACTAACTATGTATGTATATATGTATGTAATGGTCAGGTATGTATCTAATGTCTGTTGGTCTGTTAAATTGTGTTATTTTCTCTGTCTGTATTTTTTTGTCTACTTGTATTTTTTGTTTGTATTTTCAGAAGTTCAGGGTTCTGACTTTTTCCCCTGAACTAAGTGAATGATACATATGACTGATTAAAATAAGATTGTTAACCCATTATGAGTTGCTTTCCTTTAGAAAAGCAGATTTAAGAACCTGTGCTAGCAGCCATCCTGGGTATGTTAGGGTGCTTGCTGTGTTACAGCCTATTAGCTATATTCTTCAACATACAATAAATAAGCTTTGGTTACTTTAAATTATGTTTTAAACATTTGCCTCATTTTAAGAAGGGGCTTAAAGAGATTCTAATTTTAGTTTACCTCCTTTCTCTGATGCTTACCCTATTTTTGTGACCTCAATCAAGTAAGATGCTTAACCATTTTGGGTCTTATTTTCCTCAGCGATAAAATGAGGAGCATTTACTAGTTAGCCTGAGTTTTCTTCCAGGTCTATGTTCACGATCCTACATTGTAACCCTAATGTCATGAAACCATGAGAAAAGGATGATCAGCATGTTAAATGCTATACAGAAGACAAATCGTAAGAAGATTGAGAAAAGGCCGTCAGACTTGGCCATTAAGATTGTTGTTATTTGTCCTTTGTTCTTCAAGAGGACCATTATATCATTACACTGGGGAAGTGATGCCATTATTTAAGTAAGAGAGGGTTGTGCAAAGTTACCAGCCTCACTTTCTTCTATGGAGCTATCTGGGTCCAGTGATGAGATACAGATCAGGATGACTGGAGATGCCCCTTGGATTCAGTGGGAGACCTCAGCATTTTTAAACCAAGATCTTTAACAGATCTCTGATATGTTTGAGGCAACACCCATTCAGTGATTAAAGGGTAGGTAAGAATTCGAGGCAAAAGATGGCTTAGTTTGACTTCATGAAAGAGTCAGTCTGGGAGGTGAAGACCCTCAGGGTTTCTGGCCAGAACAGAAACAACTGGGGATTGGGAAAAGGTCATCAGATTTGGCAATTCAGATACCATTGGTAGCATTGGATGTAGATGTTTCAGTTGAGTAATGGATTTGAAAGCCTGATGGAAATGGATTGAAAAGTGAGTGAGAAGAAAGGAAATGAAGGTGGTACAAACTATTGTCCATATCAAAGTATGGTTTTCATAAATGGAATAGTGAATCACCCTTGGAGTATGGGCTTATTATGGGAGTATGAGGGAGTATGAGGCTTATTATGGGACATAGGACCCCACACTTAACAGAAGTGTGGTCTTTGCCTCACAGAGAGAGACAAAACTAAACAGAATCAAAGCAGCAGCCAAAAATGACGGAAGTCCCAGATCTCTATGGCTACATAGTTGCTTTACTCTTATCAGTCTCCTCTGGCTTCTTTCTGTTCCCTTTACTTACCCAATTCTTCAAGGACCTTTATATCAGTTAGTTTGCACATAACAATGGTTTCGCCAGAGCATCTGCTTAAATAGTATCCCATTCTCACCCCCAAATACTCAGAAATACCTGGGGCCATTTTTGGTTTGTGGCCTTTTGTTTCGCTTCCTCTTTATCCTTTCTTTCTGCATCAATAGTTTAGTTTATTTATATAACTTCCAGGCTTATATTATGCATTATTTCTAATAGGTACTTTATAATTATTTCTTGAGTCAATAAAACATGCTGTATGCATTCATTTATGTCTGTATATCTATTATAATGTAATTAATAACAAACCTATTAGAAAATGAAGAATAGCCTTAAAAATGAAGGATGCCACACCTAGCAGAGTATTTCGCACAGAGTAAATCTTTCATAAATGCCCATCAAATGGAATAATAATAACTAATATTTATTAAGTTCTTAAAATTTAAGCCTTTAACTTCTACCTCAGTTAAGCAAAGAAGAAAACATAGTCCTTTTGAAATAAATATTCTTCATCTAAATTCCTTTAAACATATGTAAAATGTCTACAGCTTTTAAGAGTAAGTTACACCATAAAGATACACATAATATTAGTTAAACTATCCTTATCATGGATGTTCTCTGATGTCCCTACTGTGGTGTTAAGGACGCGTTATGTAGCTGAATTGCATGAAATAAGTACAATGATCTCGCCTCTTTTCTTAATGATGTTTATCTTTCCTTTCTTGTAAATGTGGGTTTTTTGGCATGCACCACCATGCCATCTGGCTTCTATGAAAGTTAGGGGGGAAATATTTTAATCCCCAGGAAAAAAATAATTTTACATTCCCTAAATCCCTTCCTTTTTTTATTCTTCCCTGTAGAATATTAATTTAAAAAGGGAAGCCTGAGCAAAATTTACACTTGTGTTGAATGATTTTTTTTCACTGCATTTAAGATTCATTATGATAGACGTAATTAACAAGGAATTTTCTCTTGCATTGGTGTTACTTCTGTTGTTTCACTATCCTAATCAGAACACCAAAGGCCTTGCCTGAAATAAGTTGAGTCACACCTTTGCCCTCCTTCAGATTACCTAGCCTCATCTTCACCCACACCATCCTTGCTCTGCTTTGCTGTTCCTGACACTACTATTGCTCTGTTCTCCAAACTTCTGGAATTTTTGGCTCCAAGAGCCATAAGAGAATTATTTCCTAAAGAGCATTTTGCTCATTGATGATATTATACTGGTTACTATGTTTTATCTACCTTGGTAGAATGTAAAATTCTAGATCTAGAAGATAGAAAGACTTCATTTTTTTAAACTTTCTAACTTTAGCCCCTAAAATACTGACTTATATGTAGCAGTACTCAGTTAATTCTTAGTGGAGTGAATTGGATTATCACATCTCCCAGAGTTTCAGAGTTGGAAAGGATGTCCATTATCATTTCCTACAGTTTATTTGACACCACCACCCTAGAGTAATTCTTCTTTTTGACCGACCTCTGCCTTATACCAAGAAGATCCTGTAGGACAGTGGTTCTCAACCTTCCTATTGCCACAACCCTTTAATACTTGTATGTGAGCATATCTGCATGTGGGTGGACCCTCCTGGAGACAGATAGAGGAGTTGTGTCTCAGTTCCTAAGACCATTGGAAATATGTGTTTTCTGATGGTCTTAGGTGACCCCACTCGACCTCCAAAGAGATTGTGACCCACAGGTTGAGAACCACTGCTGTGGGAGATTGTTATTTTATAATGCTGTTTGCCTTTTAATAGGATTTTCCACTAGCCATGCTCGCTGCCTCTAGAGGTCTAGTAGAGGGCAGCACTCAGTCCATGGATGTACTTAGGCATGTTCCACATACAAAGACTACATTTTTCAGGTTAAAAGATATCATTATTGTTATTATCATTACTAAGTATTTATTAGGTTCCTAAAGTCTGCATAGCATAAATTTTGTCTCTAAGACCTAAAATGTACTCCTTTCATTTCTGATAAGTACCAAAGTGTGACTTGAAGGGACACTAAAGACATGCTTCTGTCCCCTCCTTCACCTATTGATGTTATGGGATGTAGGGACCTTTAAGGAAGAGAAGAATGCTGCAGCATACCAGCATGAATGCGTGGGACTTCAGCCTTCAGTTAGCCTAAGTTTCAAAGCACTGGAAGAGATTATGCTGAATACGCTGGGGTCTGAATATTAAGATTAGAGTCAATTAACTGTTCTAAACATTGACCAGTGTCTTGTGCATAGTTTAGATTTTATGGAGCAGATCATTATCTAGGTTTGAAAAATGAGTATTGGGTTTATGGAGAATGCTTAACACTTGGAAGGCTGTCTCTCTCTAGCCAATTGTTGGTATAGGTTATGAGCTTTAGACAAGGCAATCATAATAGGTTTCCAATTGATATACTTTTATGACCTTAGGCCATCAATCATTTTCTTATGCTTTAATGACCATAGGGTGGTTATACTATGTCCATAATGGATGCTAAACATTCCTACTCCAACAGGTTTTCAAGCATGCTTTCACTGCTAGCTGTAAACATCTTTCAATGCCCGGTTTCAATCTCTGAAAATTCTTTCCTTCCCCCAGCTCTTTTCTTACCTAACATGCAGCCAGTTGCTGGGCAGCAAAACAGTGGTTTCTAAGCTGGGATAACTGGGGGGGTTCATGTCAGACATTTCATTTTCTCTTAATCCTGTTATCCGTCTGACAAAAGAAGAGAGGAGTTACGAAGAAAATCCTGCTTAAGATTCCATTGTCCATTTTCAGGAAAAACTGAAAGGGAGTAGGGCTGGGAGAGTAAAAAAGGACAACAACAAAATGAGTCTGAGGCCTAAGTGCTGGAAAGAAATGCTTTGTCTCATATTTCAGATGAAAGTTGACTGACGTGAAGAGAGAGAATAATGATATGTAGGTATTTCCATTCATTTCAACTTTTTCTATTAAATTTTTTTTCATGTGATCTATGGATCTAAACTCTCCAGTAGCCTAGCAATAATTCACCAATAACCAATGAGTTCATTTAATAGGGCCACATTAGACTCAGAGCTCCTGTTTAATCAAAACTGTCAACTATGCTGTAGATAATGAGTGTGCATATTGGTGCTGCTTCTCTGTCATCCTTAATGGAGATTCCAGTTGGTGGCAGCTCATACCACACCAGTTATCTTGTGGGTTGATTAATGAGTTGTCAGTATTTTATTGAATATAGGTAATCAGAAGCAGGCATAGAAGTCAATGCCTTTAGCATCTAAGCAACCCAGAACATTCAACAGGTGATAAATGAAACTGTCAGGGATCTTTAGATGTGTGATTTATGTACATAGGCTCGGGTTATTGCACTGACTCTGAGACTTATACAAACCTCAGCCAAATTACATACGGTTTCCATCAAAGAATTCACTGTTGAAATGTCGTATTGCTTTGAGCAAATAATTGTCAGGGCTGTCAAAATCCTCTCATAAGGGGCAGTCTATGAAGTTACAAGTGTGGAATTTCAAGCATCTGTTGGAGAATTAATTACCCAAAAGCTTTAAAATCAGTTTTTAAACCTTCAATTTTTCTCCGCGTTATGGGCCCCCTCCTTTTACCATATTGATTAAAATAAAATGGATGCTGACTGGAGTCTAGTTTCTGTTCAATTTTCTTTCTTTTTTTTTTTTTTAAGATGGAATGTGATTGACATTTTCACCCATGAAAAGGGCTTGTATCATAAATCTACAAAACAAATGACTTTCTTCTCTATCAAATCTATCTGAAATTAACTGTATACAAAGCTAGACAGGGGAATTGGTTTCAGTGATAGATCTTTCCAGTAACATGCTTTTTACCAATTGCTTCTATAAGATTGAATTTATTAGTAAAAAAAATGTTGCTTAAAAATGATTGTTGGATTATTTATTATTAGAAACCCCAACACTTCCAGAAGCTTCTAAGGAATAATAGCAGTCTTAAGTATAGAACTGACCTCAGAAGTCACCTACTTTGATGAAAATTTAAAGAAAAAAAAGATTCCCATCTATACAACATACTTGACAAGTGGTCGTCTAGCATTTCTTAAATACCTGTAGTAGAGGGAAACTACTTTCTTCCAGTGGCAGCCCACCCATTTTGCAATACTCTTAACTGTTAAGAAGTTTTATCTTATATAAAACCTGAATCTCTTTCTATCACTTCTCCCTTTTGCTCTTAATTCTCTGGGACCAAACAGTATGAGTCAAATCCATTTTTATTTTTT